>APFE031009731.1:0-17672 GCA_000404065.3 Pinus taeda | reverse complement strand
CAGCCTTATGTACTTGACTGCAACTAGGCCAGACATTATGCACGCTGTGAGTTTAATCTCCAGATTTATGGAAAGACCGAAAGCGACTCATTGGCAGGTGGCCAAGAGGATTCTAAGGTATGTGAATGGAACGAAGGGGTTTGGTATTTTATACTCCTCTTCTGAAAGTTTCATGTTGACAGGTTAGACGGACAGTGATTGCGCTGGAAGTGTTGATGATAGAAAAAGCACATCAGGGTATGTGTTTCATATGGGATCGAGAGCCATCTCATGGGCTTCAAAGAAGCAACCAGTTGTGTCTTTGTCAACAGCAGAGGCAGAGTATGTGGCAGCAACAGCAGCAGCATGCCAAGCAGTGTGGCTGAGAAGAGTTCTCAGAGATTTGTGTCATGAAGAAGAAATTGGGACAACTATTTAGTGTGACAATAGCTCAGGAATAGCATTATCTAAAAACTCTGTTTTTCATAAAAGAACAAACCACATAGATACCAAATTTCACTTCATACGTGAATTAGTTAACAATGGTGAGATTGTTTTGCAGCACTACAGAACAGAGGATCCGCTAGTTGACATCTTGACAAAACCATTAGCAAAGAAAAGTTTTGATCATTTCAGGAAATGCCTGGGTATGCATCAGTTGAAATTAAGGGGGAGTGTTGGAATTTAATTACCAACTGCAACAATAACAGCTGGACAGAAATCTGATTCACGTAGATATTTTAGATTGTTCGATGCCGCAAAGTCACTCTTGATATTTTGCACATTGATGAGCATTAAATTCACAGAATTGAATTCCCCTGCAACCGCCGACTTGTTTTCTTGAGAAAGGCATCACCGCTTGCTACATTCAATACACAGATAAGCGTTAGAAGATATTTTGATTATTGTACTGTTTAAACTCAGATATGTTTTTTCCTATAAATGTAATGAACAACAGTTCTGTTTTTTAATGAAAAAGGTTAGAAGAACAATAGAGAGTCTCTTCTGTAAACGCACAACAGTGCTGAACCTGCAATTTGCTGAGATAAAGAAAATTGGTTTCTGGAACTGAAGTGTTCCTGTTGTTATCCCTCTGTCAAGAGGAAGACAAATTTGTATCAGCTTGTTCACTGTTTATGAATACAAGTTAATTTTGCGTTGCTGTTACACCAAGCGTCAAAACACGTCATTATTACACCGTAAGTCTGAAAGTGACTTGATGTCAACCGTTGCACGTTGCTGTTACACCAAGCGTCAACCCTTGCACGTTGTTGTTACACCGTAAGTCAAAAAGTGACTTGACGTCAAAACACATTGTTGTTACATCGTAAGTCAAAAAGTGACTTAACGTCAAAATACGTTGCTGCAACACCTACATCGACAACTAACGAAATTACGTTGCTGCAACACCAAGAACAACAACTGACGAAACTGTGTTGTTGTTACACTAGTTTCGCATTGTTGTAACACCGTATTCTGCAAACGTCTTTTTCATTATTTCTGCTATGCAATTATCAGTTTTGTTTTTGAATTATCAAAAATTCTAACAACGTTGCTGCAACACCAAATTACATTGCTGCAACACCAAACTGCTTTGCTAAAACACTGTTTCCAGCAAGCGATTTTCTGTTTTCTGAGTTAAAATCAGAGTGTTAAAACAGAGCATTATTTTTTGTTTGTCTGTTATGGAATTTATAGAAAATTCTAACAGAAACCTTAAAATAAAAAATGCCCAACGCTCAAACTATAAATCTCGCACTAACGCCAGTTCATAATTTCATATTATTTTCAACATTTTACAAAACACCATTGAATCAATAAGAAAATTCCCCTGCTCTCACCACAAAATAAGAAATCAAATATTTTCACAAGAAAGCAAAATACTTTAACCGTCAAACATAAGAGATGAAATGGTACAAATCATCAGAAGTAGTCCATAAGACATTTTGACACCACAAATACAAAATACTAAATGCAGTGTCAGAAATGATCCAAATCCTCAAATATAGCCGACATAAATGGATAAAACGTTGAATTTTAATGGACACAACATGAATTCTTCCTAGTTAAAGCTTAAATTTCGCAGTTCAAAATTACTAGAATTCAAACTTGACCGAAAGTAAATTTTCAAATTTAAGAGAATTTTAATTTCAAGAACAAGCTCATTAAACAACGTTGAACTTCAAAACACATTTACTGTGAAACTCATTCTCTCGCTCTATTGGAACAATGTCAATCATGTGTCTTATTGTTGGGAATGTTCACATTTACATGCAAATTCGACATTATGGATCATCGGAAAGAAAATCAAACAAACTGTTGTAAAAAGAAAACAGTATCTTGGAAAGTGGCCTTTAAGTTAACCCCTAATCTATGAAGCGTTAAGAGGGATCAAATCTTTCAAGGTTAGGTTGGACCGAATCTCAATACTTGATAGACCCGGGGATAAGTTGGATCTATGTTGGTTATACAATACTATATAATATCCATATTTGTATCTATGTGTCTCATTATTATTCCATTTCTCTATCTCAACCCTCAAACATATACACTCTATCTCCATATCTATCTATCTCTCTCACCCTTTGTCTTTCTCTTCCTCTCCCTTTCTCTCTCTTCCCCTTCTCTCCCTCTTTCTCTTTCTCTCTCTTTTACTTCCTCTCTCTATCTCACTCTTTCCATCTTTCCCTTCTCACTCCCTCTCTCTCTCCACCTTTCCCCCTCCACGTCGTTATTCTTCCCTCCCACTCTCTCCCCCTCAAACTCCACCTCTCTGCCCTTCTCTCTTTTGATTCTTCTTTTCCTTCATCTCCCTCCCTTTCTCTCTCACATCCCTATGTCTCTCCCCCCATCACTCACTCTCTCCCTCTTCCCTCCAACTATTTCACTATCTCCCTCCCTCTCTCCTTCTCACTCTCCCCTCTATTTTTGTGACTCCCTCTCTCTCTCTCTTCCCCTTCTCCTTGTTAGAAAACAAAAAGGAATAAAATATTTTCTTACTTTGATAACAACTTGTGAAATTTTTTAATTATATTGTCTTATTATCTCTTCTTTTTATCAAGAAACTATCAAACAATAAATAACATGAAGGTCACAATAACAATAGAACATAATATGTAAGATTTCACCTAGGGAAAAAACCCTCCTAGGGGAAAACCCAGTTAGAATTCTCTCCTTCTTATAGAACGAAGACAAAATGAGACCTTCAAGACCTCTACAACAAGACAAAAATTCCCTCCAAGCACCAAGTCATCCTTCAAAGAAATGCTTCTTCACATAAGCTTAAGTGAACAAAGTCAATGAAAGTCAAACTTCTCTTTTGTTGGTCAAATCATAGTTTCGTCCCTCAACTGTAGGTTTGCAACTTAGTCTGTAACTTTCAACCCTATAAAAGTTCAAAATCCTTGTCCTTTTTTCATGTGTGAGCCGAAATTGTTAAGAATTAGGTCTTCTTTCGTTCACCAAGGTTTCTTATTCTCTTCTAGTCTCTTCACACTTCCTTTCTTCTTCTTTCTATTGCAGATCGAACTAAGTGATTGAAGGTGTTAATTGAATACGAATTTCACTTCTATATATAACTTTTCATGTGGTCGAATAGGCCTTCCTAGGGTGAGTTCTTCATGATATTCCAACTTGGTCTTCTCCTTTGATGCAAAATGGCCACTAGGATATTATATACATGACAATGACTCTCTTGATTTATGAAAAATAATATTTTGACTTTAAAAGACTTAAAAGCATGAAGAATATGCTCGACCTAATTAACTTGAGCATGAAACCCATGCTTATTAAATAATAATTCTTTTTCTCCTTTTTCCTTTTCGTCAAATATACAAAATCAAGATAACACGATTAATTATGAAGATTAACCTAATTACATCTTTCAGCAATCTCCCTATATCCCTCCTCTCCTCTTCTCTTTCTTCCCTCCTCTCTTCTCTACCTCATTTTCTCTCCATATCTACCTTGTCACTCCCTCCTTCTCTCCTCATCTATCTCCCTATGCCTTTGTTATTTCCTCTCTCTCTCTCCCCCTCTCTCTCTCTCTCTCCCTCTCTTCTTCTCTCTCATCCTCCTTTCTTTGTTCCTTATTATCTCTTCCTCTCTCTCCCTCTCCCCATCTCTCTCTCTCTATCTTCACCGTCCGACTTTTTTACTATCCATCTCTTCTCTCTCTTAAATTTGATTACATTCTATTATGTTTTAGAAAGTATCTAAATTTAAAAAGTTGAATTGGTTGTAAAATATTAAACTTGTGTTTTGAATAAATCATGTCAAAGAAAATACAATAATGAAAAACTTAAAAAAACCATGCTATATCTTTCCTCTATTATTGTTATTCATTTGGCTTGCTCTCATCGCTTGGATCCTTAGTTAGGATGGATCTATGCTAGCTCTCAATAAAATTATTCATATTATATAAAGTTCACATCATTATACATAAAAGTATTCTTTTTTTTTTAATTTTATTAAAACCTTGATTTAATTTCCATGGAAATATTTTTAGTAGTAGTGAGGATAGAGGGTTTAGATATATCTCAAAAGTGCCTACAACATTTCTCCTTTTAGATTGGATTGAAAAAAAGTTATCAAATTAAATTAAAATAAGATATTTTGATTGTGAAATAACTTGATTTTTTGGCATGTGGTATTGATAAGTCATGATATTGGACCATGACATTGTAACAAATAGTATTTGCAAATTAATAATATTCATTGTAAAGTGGGGGTAAATATTCATACTTAAGTATATTTTTGAATGTGAAATAAGTTATGATTTTTGACATGTAGTATTGATAAGTCATGGTATTGGCCCATGGTATTGTAACAAAATCTATTCACATGTTCATAATATCAATGACAAAGTGGGGTCGAATATCCATGATTAAGAGTCTCATGATAAGCCATAGTATTGGCCCATGGTATTGTAAGATATCTTATTTATAGGTTAATAATATATATGGTAAAGTGAGGGTGAATATCCATGGTTAAGAAACTTTTTATATTGTTAATAAAATATTTCGATTGTGAAATAATTTATATATTTTTGGGTACGTTGTATTGGTAAGCCATGGTATTGACCCATGATATTGTAATAAAGCATATTTACAAGTTAATAATACCCATTGTAAAGTGGGGGTGAATCTCCATGGTTAAAAATCTTGTCATATTGTTATAAAATATTTTGGTTGTCAAATAAGTTATGGCTTTTGGGAATGCCGTATTGATAAGCCATGGTGTTGGCCCATGGAATTGTAACAATCCTATTCACAAGTTAAATTAGTTGCAAGATTTTTTTAGTTTTTTTCAACCATATTTTTCTTCGATTTCATTAAAATTTAGTGGGAATTTTTTGGAATGATAATTTTGAGCTCTATTCTCAAAACTTGCAAGAAAAACATCAAAACTTACAAGAAATGAAAAACATCAAAACTTACAAGAAATATTGTGCATATTGTGCAACCGATTGTAGGCAGTGAACTAATTCAAAAAAGACACCTTACTTGTAAGGCCCGCACAAGCCATGACTTAGTTCGAAATTGGTTCTCGCATCGTGCCTTCAGAGTTGTTTGACAAGTTAATGGTGGAAGAAAAAAGTAGTAGTACACTTGACAGTTGTTTGAAAAGTCAACGATGGAAGACAGGTGGTAGATGATTGTACGCAGTGAATGGATTCAAAAAAGACACCTTAGTTGTAAATATAATATTTGGAATGTAAGAAAACGAACAATAAAAAAACCTCAGATAGTTTAAATTTGAAAAAAAAATGTTGATAAAAAATACATATTTGAAATAAGAATGAAAAAAACAAACTCATTGGGTCACTTAATGTTTTATTAATAATAAAGCATGGTTTTGTTTTTTTGTTTAATTTGGAAAACAAATATTGATAAAAAATAGATATTCGAAAAAAAAGAAAAAAATACAAGCTCATCGTCTATGTGGAGTAGTGGCTCACTCCTGCATGTGGGACGTGACTCTAAGCCTAAACCATGGGAGAATGCAATGTTTATCAGCATATTTTCTTTTTAAATTTGAAAAAAAAATATTGATAAAGAATACATATTCGAAATAAGAAGAAAAAAAATACAAGCTCATCGTCTATGTGGAGCATGTGGAGCAGTGGCTCACTCCTACATGTGGGAAATGACTGTAAACCTAAACCATGGGAGAATGCAATGTGAATGATAAACATGATTGCATACCAATATTTTTGCATGCTCCCTTCTTGCAAACTTCTATGTTCTCATAGCAAACACTGCTCACCATGTCATCTCTATTTGCATTGTCCTCAGACAACCCCTCCACTACTTGTACAACGCTTCCACTTACAACTTCCACTCCAAAGTAATTTGTGGCAATAAGTATTAGTTGACGTTCAAAATTGAAGTCATATGTTTTATCGTGTAAGTGTTGCCGGATTTGTCGCCAACTAAATTTGGAATTCCATATCATTCGAGTGGAGTACAAAATTTCTCTATTGTCTAATTTCACTATGTATAGAATTAAAACCATATCTTCACTCAATGTGAATGAATATTGTGAGAGAGTCCCCATTCACATTTTCATTACTTACAGTTATCCTCTGGTGCTTTAAGATTGTTCCTGCCAGTTGATCACCACAAACGAAAAGAAGTGAAGAAGAAAACATTGGACAAGTTTTGATTTCAAGTGTAATTGTTAACAATGTGCAGAGATTTGCATCAATTTCCATTTCCATAATTATTATATCGGGTTCAGCTCGACCCTCCATAATTAGAGAATTTAAAACAAAGTGCTAATATATATGATTTATTTGATAACTTGGAGTAGCGATCCTAAAGCATGAGAGGATAACTGTAGGTAATAAAAATGTGAATGGGGACTCTGTCACAACATTCACATTGGGTGAAGATATGAATATACTTCTATACATAGCAAAATTAGACAATAGAGAAATTGGGTACTCCACTCAAATTATATGGAATTCCGAATTCAGTTGGCAGATTGGTGATAGATCCTGCAACACTTAAACCTCAAATAATGGTTATTGCCCCCAATTACTTTGGAGATGAAGATTTAAGTAGAAGTGTTGCACAAGTATTGGATAAGTTCCCTTACATTATAATTGGGCACCATGACAGTGAAAATGGAGATGACATGATTGGGCAGCCTGATGGAAATGGAGATGGCATGATGTGCAGTGTTTGTTAATTGTTACCAGAAGTTTGCATGTGGGTAGCATGCAAAAATATTGGTACTCCACATAGAAGATGAGCTTGTAAATTTTTCTTCTTATTTGGAATATGTATTATTTATTAATATTTGTTTTTCAAAATTTATAGAGAAATACGTTTGATAATAGAACGTTAAGTGAGGTTGTTTTATGGTTGGTTTTCTTACATGCAGGAGTGAGCCACATGCTTTTCCACATAGACCCTGAGCTTGTATTTTTTCTTCTTATTTGAAATATCTATTACTTATCCATTTTTTTTTTTAAATTTTATTAAGAAATATGTTTTATAATAGAACCTTAAGGGAAGTTGTGTTATTGTTGGTTTTCTTATATTCCAAGTATGATATTTACAACTAAGGTGTATTTTTTAAATCAGTCTACAATTGTTTACTTTTTTGTTTGTTTTCCACCCTACAATTATCACTACTACTACTTTTGTTTTCCACCGTTTATTTGTCAACTAATGGTCAAGACACGCTGCGAGAACAAATTTCAAACTATGTCATGGCTTCTGCGGGTTGTACAGAACTGGTTACATGGAAGGTAATCATTTTTGAATCAATTCACTGCCTACAATAGTCTAGGCAATTTTTCTTATAACTTTTGACAAAATCCTCTAATGCGTTGGTACAAAATTTCTTAAAATCATAACTCTCATTATAAATGTTGAAAAAGATATATAACATTAAAGTCAGTCAAATACCTTGAAGTCAGCAAGATTTTCGTTCACGAGGAACCTCGAACTCGCCCATCATGACCTGAAAATAAACTCAAACTACAAATCTCACACTAACAAAAGTTCATAATTTCATAAATTGCACTAACGCCAGTGCATAATTTCAAATAATTTTCAACATTTTAAAAAACACCGTTGAATCAATGAGACAATTCCCCTAGTCTGACCAAGAAGTCAAATATTTTGACAAAGAAATAAAAATACTTTAGCTGTCAAACATAAAATACGAAATAGTCCAAATCCTCAAATGTAGTTGAGAAAACAAATTTTGACAGCAAAGAAAAATACTTTAACCATCAAAATTTTGACATCAAAGAAAAATACTTTAACCATCAAATACAAAATATTAAATGCAATGTAGCCGAGATAAAATCTTAAGACGTTAAATTTTAATGGAAACAACGTAAAATCTTCCTAATTAAAGCTCAAATTTCGCAGTTCAAAATTACTAGAATTGAAACTTCAACGAAAATAAATGCTCAAATTTAAGATATTTACTGTGAAGCTCAATTTCTTGCTTTGTTCGAACAACATCAATCATGTGTCGCACGGCTAGGAATGTTCACATTTATTGTGGTAACAAAAACTGAAATAATGAAGAAAAACAAGAAAGCTCAACAGAATAACCAAGACAAGAAACTGAAATTTGGATTGGAATTTGTTATTTAACAATGATTCTCCTCACATTACTTTTCATGGGAATTTGATAGTTTTATATCATCAACCGTCGTTACATAACTAATATATCGATATAAAACTGTCTAGTTACATTTACCCAAAGTTACTAATTCGTTGTCAAACTAACAAACTCCACCTTGACAACAATTTTGCTAATCCCTTGCCCATGCCTATTCATCATCTTTTCTGCAAGCCAAGAGAAGCTAAACACCACCGCAACTTCTCTACTGTTACTGGCTTTGTGAATATGTCTGCACAATTCTCTCGTGTATGGACCTTTTGAAGAGCTACTTTTCTGCCATTGATCACATGTCTCAGAAAATGATACCTTACATCAATGTGCTTGGTTCTGCTATGATAGGGAGGGTTTCTATCCAAGTGAATAGCACTTTGACTATCACAAAGTACATTCACTTTCTCCTGTGTTCTTCCAATTTCATCGAGCAGACCCTTTAACGAGATTGCTTCTTTACTGGCATCTGAGGTAGCTATATATTCGGCTTCAGTAGTGGACAATGCAGTTGTTTCTTGAAGCTTTGACATCCAACTAATTGCTCCACCTGCAGGAGTAAAGACATAACTTGTAGTAGATCTTCTTTTGTCCAAATCACTTGCATTGTCAGCATTTACATATCCGCAAACTGATCCTCCACTACCATTAAAGTCAATGCAATGGTCACTTGTGCCTCTTAGATAACGAAGCACCCATTTCACTGCTTGCCAATGTTCTTTACCTAGATTTGCCATGAACCTGCTGACAACTCCAACTACATGTGAAATGTCAGGTCTTGTAGATACCATCGCATACATTAAGTTTCCTACCACATTTGCATATGGTACATGAGACATACACTGCTTTTCTTCATCAGCTCTAGGACTTAAAACCGAAGAAATCTTGAAATGGGAAGCCAGTGGAATATTAACAGGTTTCACATTGTTCATAGAGAACTTTTCAAGTATTTTCTCCACATACTTCTGCTGTGATAGCCAAAGCTTACCATTTTTCCTGTCTCTGTGTATCTCCATGGCCAAGATATGTTTTTTTGCTCCAAGATCTTTCATATCAAACGTCCTAGAGTGTTAAGCCTTTAACCTGTTGATCTCTTCCATGCTTTTGCTACCAATAAGCATATCGTCAACATACAAAGCTAAGATAATGAATATGCTATTGAAACTTTTGAAGTATACACAAAGATCATTCTCACTTCTTATAAAGTTGTGGCTCACCATGAAGGAATCAAACTTCTTGTACCATTCTCTGGGAGACTGCCTCAGACCATACAATGATTTCTTGAGCTTGCAAACTAATCCTCTACTGCGACCTCGTACGAAACCTTCTGGTTGTTCCATATATATATCTTCGTTCAAATCACCATGTAGAAAAGTTGTTTTAACATCTAACTATTCTAACTCAAGATTAAGCAACGCAATTAGTGCCAACACAGTACGAATAGAAACAAGTTTTACAACTGGAGAAAAAAACTCATGAAAGTCTATACCTTCAACCTGATAGTACCCTTTTGCTACCAGTCTCGCCTTATACCTTTCGATACTTCCATCAACTTTCCATTTCAGCTTGAAGACCCATTTGCATCCAACAATACTTCTCCCTTCAGAAAGCTCTACAAGATCCCAGGTATTGTTCTTGGCTAAGGAGTCCATTTCTTCTTCGATAGCCGATTTCCATTTTTTGCTATCTGTAACACCTACTGCTTCCTGATAACAAGAAGGTTCCCCATTTTCAGTAATCAAAGCAAAAGATGAAGCAGAATCTTCATACCTTTTTGGAATTTTCCTTTCCCTTGTAGACCTTCTTAAAGCAGCTGGTTGTTGAATTGGTTCACAAACTTGCACTAGTTCAGAAGCTTCAACAGCTTCCTTTGTGTCTTCATCACCTTTTTCTTCAGAGGTTTCTCCTTCCTTTTGACTGTCATCGAAAAGTCTAGCCTCCACATGAACTCGTTGATTTGGAAATACCTGTTCATGTTCAATTCTTTCAACAGTTGATTTTAAAAGAGAGGATTCATCAAATGTTACATCTCTACTAATGACTATCTTTCGCAATGTAGGATCCCACAACCTATATCCTTTCACTGCATAGTCATACCCAAGAAAGACATAACATTTCGACTTTGGATGTAATTTTGAACGTTGATTTTTCGGAATGAGAGAATAAGCATCACAGCCAAATATCCTCAAATGTGAATGGTCACAAGACTGACCTGTCCAAACTTCTTTAGGAATTTTACAATCAATTGCTACTGAAGGTGATCTGTTAACTAAATAACAAGCAGTAGATACTGCTTCTGCCCACAAATCCTTTTGCAGGTTAGCATTGTTGATCATGCTTCTGGATTTTTCCATAAGAGTCTGATTCATACTTCAGCAACACCATTTTGCTGAGGAGTATAAACAACACTTTTGTGTCTAAAAATTCCCTCATCCTTACAGTATTTTTCAAATTCAACTGAAGTGAACTCACCACCATTGTCAGTTCTTAAGAATTTAATAGATTTGCCTGCTCTTTTCTCTACCATTACTTTAAATTTTTTAAAGACATTTACATCAACTTTCCTTTTTAGCATAGAGACCCAAACTTTCCGGGAGTAATCATCAATAAATGTTAAAAAATACATTCAACCTCCATATGACACAACAGGGGAAGGCCCCCACAGATCATAATGAATATAGTCTAAAACATCTTTACTATTATGATTTCCAACTTTAAATCTCTGTTTACACTCTTTTCCATACACACAATGTTTACATAAATCTAAATTTAAGGATTTCAGACCAGGAAGAGATTTATGTTTCACCAATATCTGAAGACCTTTCTTGCTCAAATGACCCAATCACTGATGCCATAGACGAGTACCTGCTTTTTCCTTTTCTGTGGCAACTGTTGCTTCACTGATCTGAGTACTTCCTTTTAACCTGTAAAGATTTCCGACCTTTTCTGCCTTCACAACCACAAGTGCTCCTTTAAAGACTTTCAAGACGCCATCCTGACCTGTAAGCTTATAACCATCTGAATCCAACACTCCCAAAGAAATCAAATTTTTCTTCAAATCAGGTGCATGTCTAACACTAGTTAATGTTCTAAATGTGTTATCATACATCTTAATCCTGATATCTTACATCCCAAAAGTCTGACATGACACATTGTTACCCATAAACATAGAACTATCGTTTACATTTTCATATGAGGTAAATCAATTTCTATGTGGGCACATGTGATGTGAAGCACTAGAGTCTAACAACGAGCTATCTAAACCCTGATAGACATTACATTCAGGTGAAGTTTCATCTATCATACATAATTGTTCAGCAGATAAAACTTCGTCTATCATACATGAATCGACTTGATTCGCTTCACTCTTCGGGTTTTCGGACTCCTTTCGTTTCCAACATTCCTTCTTCAAGTGTCCAACTTTATTGCAGTTCCAAGATTTTGCCTTACACTTTTTTCCCTTTGATTTCGAACTGGAAGACCCCCTTGGTTTTTCTCCTCTTTCCTTTGAGCATCCTCTAGCTACCATGGCTTTTGATGCAACTGTCTCAGTGCTGGATTTCCTTCGTACTTCTTCAGACAGGAGAGCTCCCATGACTGATTCAAACTTCAAAGAATCAACAGTCCTCAAGCTGATTGAAGTTACGAAGTGATTCCATAATTCAGGCAGAGAACACAGGAAAGTTATTTCTTTATCTTCTTCCTGTATTTTAACTTCCATATCTGTTAATTTACATATTAGTGTGTTAAAAACATTCAAATTTCCTACAACGTATGAACCTTCTTTCACTCGAAGACTGTATAACTATCTTTTCAGATAAATTCTATTGGTTAATGACTTTGTCATATAGAGTTTTTCAAGCTTTTCCCACAATCCTGACGCCATAACCAGATGGTACTGAGAGCTCGGGCATCCAAGTACCCCCAGTCTGAAGTATTCATGGTTGCAGGTTTCTTAGTTGCCCCATCCAATGCCTTGTGCAACCCTTGTTGCATAAGCAGATCCCTAACCTTCAGTTTCCAAAGAGCAAAATTGCTCTGTCCGGTGAATTTCTCCACCTCTAATTTCGCATTTGACATCTTGGCCATTTTTTTCTTCTCCTAGGGTTTCAGTCTTTCAGCTATCCTTTTCTAAAAAAAAAAACTTTGTTTCCCTTTTTCATAAAAACTGAGCCCGCTTTTTAAACAAACAAATTTTACAAATTTCATTCTACAATTTTGAGCCTTTGTTTTTCTGCAATATTTTTTTTTTAGAAAAACCCTTCAACAAATTTTACTGAAAAATAAAACTTGTTCTTCTTGCCGAAACCCTGCTCTTTATCAGTTTTGGACAACTTCCTTTTCATGAGGCACAATACTTGCTAAGGTTTTGCAAATGGGGTAGCAAGCTAAGTGGGCTTGATTGTGGGGAAAAAACTCCACAGTTAAGCGCACTTGAGCCAGAGGAGTTCTGGGATGGGTGACCTCCTCGGAAGTCCTGGTTACCGAGTGCAAGCCCCGGAAGTGATGATTGATGCTATGTGATTCGTTCTCCACTTTTCACTAGTTTAATCCCACTTCTTCACCCCTGTGAGCATCACCCGATGCAATGAGTGCTAAGTGAACTATTCAAACATCATGAGAAATTAGTCAGTACGACTACCTCTCATGAAAATGGTCATACGTTTGAATGAATTACTTAACGCAGTTGAATCCAAAATGATATCTAACATAATGCACTGCGTAATCCCCCATACTTAACTTCCTTTTCAACTGATTTATGAACCCAACCCAAAATATTCTGGGTAAAAAAAAAAATTGTCTTCAACGAATATTTTTTTTTTTAATTTACTCGGATCTCACGCAGGCTCTGTCACAAATCCTCCACAACTTTATGCAGGCCAGCAGGCAGATAATGCAAGCTATCCTATTTTTTTAAATACGCAGCAGTCTGGCTCTTCACGCAGGGACAACACCAACAATCTCGCACTTCACGCAGGGACAACATGTCTACAGGCTCTTTCATAAAAAAAAAATGCCTCACGCTACGCAACAATCTCTTCATGGAGTAGAGTTACAACCTTTTACCTCACTCATAGCCTTTCACGCTTCACCACATCATCACGCCTCCTTCACGCAGGGTTTTGGATTCACAAACACCTCACACACAGCCTTTCACTTCACGCACAACCTCACGCCTGCTTCACGCAGGGTTTTGGTCACGCAGGGACAGCACCAGCACTGGAACGATTCTTCACCAACGATTCTCCACTCCTTGACATAGAGCACATACATCGCTTCACACCTCACGCTGATACACGCATCAAGATTCAACTCACGCCAGTCAGGTTTTGGACTCACGGCTCTCACGTTGATACAACCACACGCCTAGGTTTTGGACTCACCGCTCTGATACCATTTGTTTCAACAAAAACTGAAATAATGAAGAAAAACAAGAAGGCTCAACAAAATAACCAAGACAAGAAACTGAATGGATTGGAATTTTTTATTTAACAATGATTCTCCACACATTACATTTCATGGGCATTTGATAGTTTTATATCACCAACCGTCGTTACATAACTAATATATCGGTATAAAACTGTCTATTTACATTTACCAAAAGTTACTAATTCATTGTCAAACTAACATTTAGATGCAACTTCGACATTATGGATCTTCTGAAAGAAAATCAAACAAACTGCTGTAAAAGGAAAATATTATCTTGGAAAGTTCCCTCTGCGTTATTTTGTCAAATAAAACCATAGTGAATGCCATAACTCTAAAAAATTCATTGCAGAAAGCCAATAAAATATTTTTGCATACAATATTTTTAATATTGCAACTAATTTTGCGCGACCCACCAACATTTTTCATCATGCATTTCATTTGGCTTATCCAATGTGATAGACTCACCACAAATGTCATTTAAGGGAAGAGATTTTTGGTAAATTTTAGTGATTTCCCATTATGTCAAATTAATAAAAAAGAGAAGATTGGTCTCCCTCCCCAAAAGCCTAATGTATTTTAGGTTAGGCATAGACCATATGTTATAATCAGAAATTGAAATAATCTTAATTTTAATAAAATTGAAATAATCTTAATTTTATTAAACTTTTTGGTAAACTTTAGTGATTTCACATTATGTCAAATTAATATGAAAGAGAAGATTGGTCTCCCTCCCCTAAAACCTAATGTATTTTAGGTTAGGAATAGACCAAATGTCATAATCAGAAATTGAAACAATCTTAATTTTAATAAACATGGAGTTTATGTCACAAGTCCTCCGAAAACACATGATTGAAATAAGGAATTTCCCAAAGCCCAAACGTTTACTATGACTCATCATACCTGCAATTCCAAAAAAACAACTTTCCCCAAATCATTTCATTGTCTAACCTACTTAAAAAAAACTTTCCCAATTCATTTCATTGTCTACTATGACTCATCAGATCATACCTACAATTCCAAAAAAACAACTTTCCCCAAATCATTTCATTGTCTAACCTACATAAAAAACAACTTTCCCCAAATCATTTCATTGTCTAACATACTTAAAAAAATTTAACTGTAAAGCTAACATGCTAACAAAACATAAAACATGAATTCTTATATATAAATATGCTAAATCAAAAATAACACCTTTCCAAATTTTTCATTTATTGCTAGTTAGCACCCATTATTAATACGGATGTAGCGAATTCGGTATAAAGTATACAGTTCTCACCAAGAATTTCAATGTCTGAAACATTGAAACTTAAAAATCAGCTTCTCATATCGTCAAACATTACATGAAGTGGATATCAAGCACAAATATCCAAGCAAAGACCTGGCATAAACGATAAAAGCTTCGAATCCACTCTAGCAGTCAATATTGAATGGGATATATTTAACAGAATCAGAGTTCCTCCTCCTCCTCGTTTATGGCCAGCCTTTGGTCTTGAGTTGCATTTTGTCCTTTTCACGCTGTACCTCCCCTCTCCAAGTTTTGGTTTCCTCTGAATTTTCTACTTCACTGGACTTCTAGTGGAATCCTTCTGTTCTTTGCCCCTGGGTATTATCCCTGTATTGAACGTGATTCTGGATTATCCCTAATTTTGGCTATTCTATACCGATGAGCGATTATCGCCGTTGTGATTTTCAGTTCGTCTAACTTACATTCTCCGGCTAAGAGCAGCATTTTGGTGCGTATAGAAATTATGCACTCTGCTTTTGGCACACAGATATGTATGCTTTAATTGTAGAAATACTGAATGTGTGTTGAACACAGATATGTATGCTTTAAATGTAGAAATATTTAAGATAACACTGAGTAATACGAATAGAAACCAATTAACCTGTGTGCAATTCGAAAATTCATATTAACAATCAGACAATTTCAGATAAGCTAAAGCGAGTTACAATCATAAATAGTCAAGTGTATATATATTGTATGGATAGATTAACATTCTTAAATAAACTGCGTCGCTCATCTTACAAATTATTCTCATCTACGTGAAAGTGACACTAGAAAAGAAAAAGCTTTCAATATTTCAAGATGTTATGCACACATTAAGCCGTGGTGCTTCACTTTTGAACCAGGCTACACTGATTTCCAATCCAAGTTGCGCGATTATCATGTGAACATCATCTAATGCCTTGGTTATTTTTTTACCATGAACTCTATGATGTGGATGTAAGAAAAACGTTTAAACATAGCAACAATGTACTCTAATATATCCACAATTCGAACACCAAAAGCTATTGGGCTTTCAACAATAATTATATCTTTGATCAACAAAAAACCCTTTTCAAGAGCCAGAGAGTTATGCGCGCCTATTGTTATGCATCATGCACTTGCCCCTGGAAAATACTAGGGGCATCATCCCAGCCCTCAATTTCACTTGATATGTATAGAATTACAACATCAGCCAACACATCCCACTGATGCCCCCAAGAAACATGAAAATGAAGTCGTGGTTCTCAATCCAGGCCATTCTCAGAATAGCAATCCCGTGATTCAGATCTTTACTACTGGTATCTATTGCATTTCCTTTAGTAAACTTAAGGAGGGCAGTAGCAATCCCTATTCTTATAAGATACTTTGAATTAAGTTTACTGAACCAGCTGCAATAGATATCAGTAGTGAAGATCTCAATCACTGGATTGCTAAGAGGGGCCTTCATCAACGGTCATGACATATTGTCATTTGTTTTTGGGCATCATTGGATTGTGTTGGATAATGGTGTAATTGTATGCATAGCGAGAGAAATTGAGGGCTACGATGATCCCCTGCTATTTCGGAGGTGCAATTACACGAGGGAGAACAACAGGCACTGCTTAAAACTTTGGCCCTTATAAAGGGTCTTTTGTTGATCAAAGATATAGTTATTGATGAATGGCCAGTAGCTTCTGGTGTTCAAATTTTGGATATGTTAGAGTATATTGTTGTTGTGTTTAAAGGTTTTTTGAGAAAGAAAATCATGCTTAGAGATCATGGTAAAATAAAAAGGAAATCATGTCATGTTTACTTGAAAAAGTTGTATGATGAGTGACACAATTTACTTAATAGATATACACTTGTCTATTACCTTAAATATCAATGTCAATATGTTCCTAGGTTTCTTTAGTTTGCATCAAATTGTCTGATTGTTAATATAAAGTTTCGAATTGCACACATGTTGATTGGGTTCTATTCATATTGATCATTGTTATCTTAAAGTTTTCTGAGATATTACTGTGTTCCGCACAAATTCAGAGTTGTACAATGTTTATCTTAAACGGAGAATGTAAGGTAGAAAAATTGCAAATCAGAGAATGTAAACGGGGAAATCACTCAGGGGCCAAAATAGAGAATTCCAGGAGAAGCCTGGTGTACCAGAATATTCAAAGGAACTTCTCATCAAACGGTACCGAAAGCAAAGTGAACTGAGCGAACTAGAACTGGAATAGAGGACAGAACAGGAAGCCAAAATCCTCGCCGTAAAGATGCAGGACGATGTATTGATTAATCAATATTATGTCTAATATGTATCCCATTCATTACTGATCACTGTAGTAGATAGAGCTCATTCAGAATTATAGCTAGGAATTAA
>APFE031009726.1:2255-19920 GCA_000404065.3 Pinus taeda | reverse complement strand
AAAAAAAAGAGTACACATGACATAACATGATACAAGAACATGGCTGATAATACAGATTTTATTGATACAACAATAATGTACTAAGATCCTAAGAGCAGAAGAAATGACACAGAAACATGGGAAGATCAGAGGGGAAAAAAAAAAAAAAATCAAACGGTGTTCTGGAAATGACTTACTTGGAGAAAAACCTATTACAGAAATGAGTGAATTACATATACAATAACACAAGACCTAATACAATGAGCCTCCAAAATCTTTTTGCTACATAGTGTGGCGTGAAGATATAAAGAGTCTAAGAGTGTGAAGAAGAGGAGGTAGTAACTATGTATCTCATTTTACAGTAATTCTCAATTTCCTCTTTTCTTCTCCATGGAAAGCGCCCCGCAATCAAATCCCACCTGCGCCCATACATTCCTCGATTCAATTCAACCAACTGAGTAACAATGATGTAAAAAAGTTGGTGTAACAGTGAAGAAGAGGTACACGAACCTGTCACCCAGAAGGTTGTAAAGCCTATTGATCAATTCTTCTTCTTCACTAGATAGCTCACAACGATATTCCACGTTGCTCCCCGCTGTGAATTCAATCAACCAATGAACACATCAAAGAAATAAGTAAACCCATGGTTTTATTAATTAATTCAATGGGAGAATGAAGATTCGGATTCAGCAAACCTAATGATATTACTACTCCTTCCAGAGTAGCGTTGCAGTCTTCCTCTTCCTCTGATTTTGGGAGGGTGAAGTGTTGCCTGCTATCCATATTCATATGAATGAATATGAAGAAATGAACGACGGGGAGATTTTATAGAAAAATGCGGTCGTTTGGCGATAGTAGAATACGCGTACCAGTAGACACTATCAGCGCAAATTGCAATGTTATTGGGGAACTGAGGGGTTATAATTGAATGAATGAGTAGCCCATGCTTTCGTACACAAGTTACGTAAGAGAGCTGCAGATTGTATGTGGAGTTTTGTGAATGGACGGTACTTGGTCGGCAGAGCAGTGCTAGGTTAGTGGGGGCAGTAAGGATTGGAGTTTCTGAAAGTGGGTGTACTTTTGCCTCTGAATTTTTTAAATGTGTTTTCTTTTATTGGAAATGCCTGGTGCACGCGCATAGAAATAAAATAAGCATTCAATTTAAGTGGGCCACCATCTTATCATCAATTTGCTTGGACTCTATCATTTTTAAGGGAGTTGTCTATAATGTGATTTTTTGCAGATTCCTGTGACGGAATCCAGCCGAAGAAATTGAGTTTAAATCTTGATTTGTTACAGTTAAAATGGTTTTTTAACTGTATATTTGGATTCAGCACCCTAAAAAACCTCTAGGACGCTTTGATTGTGCAGAAACTAGCTATCAAACTTACGATTCCAATAAATTCCCTAGATTTTGACCGGAAAAACTAGGCTTCCAAAAAATAACATTATAAACAACTGCATTTTTAAGTTTATTTTTAATGTCATTTTTTTTTGAAAAAAATAACTATATAATCAAACCAAACAAAATAGAATTTCATTTTACTAAGTCCACCATTTTATCATAAATGTAGTTTGATTGGCTACCATTTTATTTTAATTACTATTAATCAATTAAAATTGTATTTTAAAAATCAATATAAATAAAATAATATTTTACCAATATCACTTTTATGTTAATTAATATATAGCAATTTCAATCTTAACGAAAAAGACCTTGCTAATTAAGCCTATGTGAACATATGGAGTAACACTCAACCTACTCATCCTAAAGAAGGAATTGTGGAAATCTTACTCAAAGAGTATGGTTGGTATGGCCTTTTAAGGACTTTAGTTATTAAAATAGGAAGTCCTTGAAATAAGAATTTTATTTGATAATTTTACAAAAGTAAATATTTGATATTTTGATAATTTATTAAATAAGTTTAAAAATTTATTATTATGAAAATGAATTTTAAATTTATGTATAATAAATATAATTAATAATTAGTGTTTAATGAGGTTCATAAGTTGATAGATGGTGATTTGGTGTTCTCTTAAGACATTCTTTGATGTGAAGTTATTCCAGTGAATTATTGGCATGATGAAGATGTAATCATGCTAAACTTACAAAAAAAGGTATTTGATGAGAAAAGAAAAAATGCATTTTTTTAAAAAGAGAGTAAACTTTGTTAATATATTCTTAGCTTGATTGGCTATGGTTCAAGGCACTACCAAAAATCACCTAAAAATTATTTGAATATTTTACTCAATTTTTGATATGGTTAAATTTTTTTGGTATCTCTCAAAATTTGCAAATTTCAAACCTTAATCATTCTATTAAAATAATTGAAATTCAATAATACTAATAAGATTCGATAAAAATAACAAAATAGCAACCCATAAAAAAAACTAACAAAATATATAAATAATTATATAAGTAAATAATTAAAAATGATAAATAAATAATTAAAAATGATAAAATTTGTTTGTTACAAATAATTGAATTCAAACATCACATTTAAAGAAATAAGAAAATGATAAAATGTTTCAAAATGCATGTTTAAATATAAAAAAAATGGATATACATATCAAATATTCTATTTTGTATTTTTTTTTAATTCTAGTAGGTTATGTTATATATTTTTTATCATTCTAATAGAGAATATTAAATAATATTAAATTTATTTTAAAATTGAGTAATATTAAATTTATTTATATTTAAAAATAATAATAATTATTTTTAAATAAATAATTAAAATTTTTCAGATAGCATAGTTTGTAGAATGCTTAGATACAGAAGGGTTTTTAGAGAGATATCTCCTTCTAGTGTTTATTCAGCAAGTCCCACCAATAGTTTCGAACTAGCAACCATGGTGAAGATCTGTTGTATCTGGGCAGGGTACATGGAGGGTCGACGACGGCCATGATCAAGCTCAAGTGCTTGGAGATCAAAGTGGTGGTGGCGACAATCTTTGCCTAGAATAGTGACTGCTCGCTGACGTTCGAATCCGGATTGGAGGAGATCATCCGTCTTTGTAGACGCAAGCATCTCTTCCTCAGCTCTGTTGTTGAGAAACACGATGCGAAACCAGAGATAGTGCTCGTGTCTGTCAACACCCTACCAAGACGTGTGGGCTTGGCGTCAACAAGGTAGCCGACCTGACCTAGAGGGAATCGACCGTTCGGATAATCGTGGAAACGATTGAGAAGACTCCCACCCACAACAACAAAGGGATCCACTTTCTGATATTATCTAACCTTGAATTTTGGGCCGAGGGGACCACCATCGAGGATCTAGAGAAGCCCGTCAAGGGTTTGATAGGTGGACAGGAGATCACGGAGGGCCAGAAGGTGTCACGACGCTGAAGGCGGTTTATGCCCATTGGGTACTAGAAGACCGAATCATCATCATGAATCTCTGGTCCATCAAACTCACGAAGCTGGCTATGAAAGCTTTCTTGTTGCAGAGGATTTCGGTTGTGAATGCCATACTCATCCTCTATGAAGCCACAAGGGCAGATGCAGCTGATGACGCACATGTGGTGGGGAAAGACTCTCAAATTGGACCTCAGTTCTTGAATTCCAGTGCGAGATTCGGCAGGACAAACCCTAATTGGTTCCAAATATTTATTAAAACCCCCGCGAGGAAAACTACCCTGATTTGGGTCCATGCAATAGACAGTGTTATAAATTTGAAGAATATCATCGCCTATCATATCAGCTACCTGGATGGACAACAACATTTTCTATTTGGGGGGTAGAACACTATAGGATTACAGATCTATTAAGGATTACAACACCATGCCAAAATCTACCATAACACTCAATCTGAGACTACGAGGAGGTGCAGCAACAAGCATCTCAACTCAATAAACAGAAGGAGGTAGAGGGTCAAGAAAAAAAACAAAACACAATCCAGAGCCACATCAACAGCACAAAAATGAAGGAATATATTTTAAGAACGTATTACAAGGGGGAAAATCTCCTACAGTAGCTCCAAAGCAGGCCAGAACAAAACTAAGTCCATACATAGTGGAGCAACTAAACTATACACCAGAACTAAAAATAGATATATCAGAAACATATGAGGTATGTAATAACTATGTAACACAAGCCATCATTTGTCATTTCAACAGATTTTGGCCAAAACCCTTTGAACTATTCCATTGGATTTTCACAAACTAGACTCTAAATTGTGAGATTCATCTTTGCTCCAAAGGGTTTTTTATAGTCCAATTCCAATCTATAGAGATAAGAGACATAGTGATACAGGAGGGACCTTGGTTCTGGGGATCTTCGGGCCTCTTTATCACTCCATGGTTCCCAGAGTTTGATGCCAACACCATGATTGTTTCTAGGATGCCAGTATGGGTACGTCTACATAATCTCCCTATACACTTCTGGGACCAAAAGGTTCTTGCATGTATAGGCAATACCATTGGCAAATATATTAAAATGGACACACAAAGAGTGGATGAAATAATTTTTACATTCGCACGCGTCTGTGTGGAAGTTGATCTTAATAAGGGCTTAGCAGATTGCATATAGTTGAAGCACAAAGATCGAAGCTAGACACAGACAATAGACTATGAAAACACAAAATTTAGGTGCATAATATGTCGACAAATAGGACATCTACAAAATGATTGCCCAAAATACAAAAAAGATAGCCGAAGGAAGAAGAAAACCAGAAAACATCAAATGGGTTGGAATTCCCCCCCACCAGAACTTGAAGAGGAGGGAGATTATGAGGAGTAAGATCCCATCCCAAATGAGAACAATCAAGCAGAAACGCAGAATACATCTCCAAAAGGACCTATGGAATCACAACCAGAAAAGACATAAGATATAATGGAAAATAGTGGAACCAAAAGGTTGCATGCATCAGACACCTCTGATTTTGACAATGAAAACTTCTAATTAGGCGTTGAAAATCCACTTCAACTTGTTCCCATGGTACCGTCCCAAGGAGAGTGGCATAAGGTCAAGAAGAAAAAGGGGAGGAAAACATGATTTCCCCCCATATTGACATCTCGGTGCTCCCTGCGTGGAACACATGTTCGTAGTTTTTTGTTCCTTTGCTTATCTATTTTCTATCAGGCTATATCGCCTCACATATGCAAATGCTATGGAATCTACAAAATGTAATTTTCAAAATTTAATGGAAATTACAATTTTTTCCATGGGGAAAAAATTAAAATTTTCAAATTTAAAATAATCATAAATTTTTTAATATATTGTAAAATTTGTTAAATTCAATTGAATATGAATATATATCAACATGTTTTCTAAAGCATTTTGAAGGATGTGAAAAGCTATGCTATTCAATAATTCATAGTGAATGATGTGGAAAGATAGGATATTCAATAATTAAAATAATGTATAATTTGTTTTCCTTCTTCTAGTATGGTAATCATATATTATATATATAATATATATATATATAAAATTGGAATTGGTTAGTGTTAAGAAACAATTGTGTAATTCATCTGATAAGGTTCTCAGTTATTTCTATTGTTAATAAGTTTTCTATTGTTAATATAATGGGGCCAACGTTTGAAAAAATGGTGCAAGGGAGTTGAATGTGAAGGGTGGTTGTTATTATCATACTAAGGAAGTCATGGCTAAAAATATATGCAACAAGTGATAGAAGCTTGACTAAACTGAGTGAATTTAGTACATTCATGGAAATTAAATTGATTTTATTTAAACTCATTAACTCAAATATTAAATGAACAACTTAACACATAAGGAGCAACATATTTAATATGCGAATAACAAGTAATAAGTAACCCAAAAAATCACATCAGCATATATGGACACTAGATATAATGGAGACCCATAAAGGGAGAAAACCATGACTTTTGTTATTGTTGCGATGCAAAGGCAAGCTCCTACTCCCTTATTATATCTGATTTATGTAGCCTCCAACGTACAAGAGACTACTAACTCAATTTTTTTGCAGGCTACAACATGAGAGGAAGCTCCAATGCCCATAAGTTTTATGTAGACTACAACCTACAAGAGGCTCCTACCTCAACATACTCTAACCTATTGTTTATCAAGCTACAACTTGAAAGGAGACTACAATCCCTTGATACAAATAAGAAACAATAATGTCTTGGTTACCTGGTCTATAAATCTGCATACCTCCATCATTGTTCCTACTTCTTCTTCTCCTCAAATCTTCTTTACATCTGCTCTATATGTGTTAGGTAATAAAACAACTCAAATAAGTTATTACATTCTCAAACTATCTAACCATATAGCCTTGCAACCTCGCACATATTTATAAGCAAGCTTTGATGGCTATTGGTATTCCAAACATGAATATGAAGTGAAAGGACTTGTATTTTTGCATTCCACTCATTAGTTTCACACATTTTGATATTTAGAATATTAAAATAAATAAATTCTTCTATAAATATTATTTTTCAACCACCTATAATAATTATATCAACAATATAGCAACTATAACCTTTGTAACATATATTAGTATTACATAAGCAACCATAACAAACAAAGTTACCTATCAAATGAGAAATATTACCTCAAAACGAGAATTGTAGCCTAGAAACCCCCAAAGAAAACATGAAAAACAACCCAAAAACGAAATTTGTGTATTCAAGAACGATGTTTTTTTAAGGTAAATTTTCAGCACTTTTTTAAAAACCAATTCTTTTTGCAAAAGGGATGAAAAAACAAGCACAAAACAAAAAGTGTTGATGCTCGAAATAACAAAAAAAAAAACCGGGTTACAATTTTGACACTTCCTAGTAATGGAATTAAAGATAAAGTATCAAGACTTTGAAAAACCGTAAAATCCAACAATTCTCACACATGATGTTAAAGATAAAATATCGTGTCTCAAAGCCTTATAATTCGAACAATTTTATATCATAACTTAGAAAAACCTTAATATTTTGACAAATTTTCAACCATGGAATTAAAAACCTTAAGTTTTTGACATATTTCAGCGATGAAATTATGTACAAATTATATGACTAAAACAAATTTTAAAAATGAACAAGTAAATGAAAGATTCATTATTCCAAGAGTAATGCTTATTTTAAAGGCTAAAAGTATAACTATGTTCAAATCTTATCCTAAGACAACTTATCTTATTGCAACAAAGACCTAAAAATCAACCATCAAAATGAAGTTTCCGCTTTTAATGAGGCATTAATATTTTAACATTTTTAAAAATATCTTATACCAAATGATAACAATAAATAACGTCATGGAAATATCACTATATAATTTAAAAATTCAACATTAATTTCTAATATTTGTTTAATTTTAATCAAAATATCAACTTTGGTAGATTGAATATAACATAAATTATTTTTGTAAATCATTATTGCATTGTGGATATTTTAAAGACATGAATTCTTCATAATTAAAACATATAGTCCCACAAATATAGAAATGACTCATGACTTCATGTAAAATCATATGGAAGTCAAAATATTTATTTCAAGTTACTATGCAAACATCATTTACATAAAATGTCTTAGACATTTATTCAAAATCACTCATAGGTTCTGGCAAACCATCAAAATCTACATCTTCAGATGAATGACTGGATGTAGATGAAGATGATCCTTACTTTTCTCTTTCATCAACTAGTTCCCCATCCGAGTCAACATGCATGATCACCATTTCAAGTTTCCAAAGTCTTCTAGATCTACGACTAAGTTGCACAGACTCCCATCTCAACATTGTTTCTTCTAATAGAAACTTCTTCAAAATATCTATTGTCATGAAGCAAACAGTTCCTCTCTTTATTAAATTAAAGTCATGAAAAATTATGTCAACATCCTCCAATTTTAAGAGGTTTGTGCGACGACAATTTATATGTGTACCCTTTCTTTTTCTCTTTCTACCAATTTGTTTGATCCGGATTTAAACAGGAATGCAACAAATTAAAGAGATAAAATATGCAACAGAAATAATACTTCATTTCATTAATGTAAAATACTGATATATGCTTACAAACAGTAATGGAAATAAACCAGCTAGGGCAATGGTAGCTTATCTCTGAGAAGAGATGTGGCAGCTACATGCCTCTGAATTGTCTTACAATGAGGCTCAAAGGCCTATTTATTGTTGAGAAACAATGGAAAACCCTAAAAATCGAAAAACCTAACCCTAGAAGATGAAACGTCAAACTATGGGCCCTGTTTGGGTAAATTGGTACATCAACTTCCCGGGGTCGTAACTTTGGCCTATGATCTCCGTTTGGCGTGCACAATATCTCGTTAGAGAGATCTATCCAAGAACTACAACGTTGGGAAGAGAAAAATAGGTACATGGACCCATGATGCTCCTAATTTTCCCAAAAAATGTTGTTTAGGGCCTCAAAACGACTCTGGAAGTTCAGGGCCCGAAAAACTGCTAAAAATAGTAAGTTGTGCTACAATTAAGGAAAATGAGAATGATGACAGAAACAATGGTGTGGGTCCAAGTGGAATTGGCAGGTGGCCACCAATGTCCACCTGGATCATTCCTACCCCCTTAAGAAGCAATGATCCCCATTGCGTTGAGTTCCTCCATGAGATGAGGAAACTTCTGCTAAACTTGGTCCCTGGTGAAGGCATTGGCCTGCTTTGATAACTTGATACAGTTGGATATTCTATTGGTGAGTGTTCTTGATATGTGTATCCGTGATCTGATCAGTTGTAGCTTGTTCCATGCAATCTAGGTTTAATTCTGTGGGCGTGAGCTATTCTGCAATGTCAGATGTGTCTAGTAATGGTGGAAAGTATGGCCGAAAGTGGTCCACATTGAACACTAGGTGCAGGCCAAGGAATGGGGGAATGCTGAGCTCAAATGCATTATCCCCCACAGCCTTAGTAATGGTGTAAGGACCATATTGAAGTGGTATCAATTTCCGATAGGCTCCAGTAAGGTGTTCCTTTTGCAATTACAACCATACTTTGTTGCCCTCCTGAAACTTGTGTGGCACCCGATGTTGATCATGTCGCTACTTGTACTTGGCATTTGATTTCTCCAAAATGTCATGGACCTGCTGGAGAATATGTTGGATGTGCTTAATGAAGTTGGTTGCCTTTTCTGTTTCGAACAGGACATGAGCTGAATCTATGTGAGTAGATACAAGTGGCATGGCCACATCAATGGGGCATAGTGGCTGGAATCCCAAGCCCACCTGAAAAGGGTTGTGGCCAGGTGAGCTATGAAGAGCTCAGTTATAGTTATGTTGAACATAGGGGAGGCTCTCGTCCCATGTGCGTGGATGCTTTAAGTTGTACATGCGCAAAATGTGTATAATAATCCTATTGACAACCTTTGTCTGGCCATCAGTTTGAGGATGGAAAGCTATGGACTTAGTGAGTTTGGTGTCCAGCATTGACCAGAGACTGGACCAAAATGTACAGAGGAACCGACTATCCCGATCTGAGATGATAGACTGTGGGATCCCAAAATGCACACGCACTTGTTCAAAGAAGAGTTTAGCAGTGGCTTCTGCTGTGATATTCTTCTTGCAGGCCACCATAATGGCCATCTTTGAGAACCTGTCGACGACCACAAAACCACAGTTGTTTCCATGCTTAGTGGAAGGAAGGCCTGGCATGTAATCCATGGAGATGGATTCCCAAGGTTGACTAGGGGTAGGTAGTGGTGTATAGAGGCCTTGCTTCTTGATGGTCGGTTTGGCAATGGCACAGACAGTACATGATCTGATGTACTTCCCGACATCTTGTCAAAGATTCGGCTAATAGAAATAATTTTGCAGTATTGCCACCATTTTCTCGACCCTGAAATGCCCAGCAGCCCAACTGTAGTGTGCTTCCCAAATCATCTTGGCACACTCTCTTGAAGGAACACAAAGGTGACCCAGGTGGCATAACAGGGCATCTTGGAGGTGAAAATCTGGAACATGCCAACCCTCTAAGGGTGTATGGTATGTGTGGTCGAATTTTGGGTCACTTTTGTAGAGAAGTGGCCAATAAGAAGTCTTGTGCCCACAAGAGTTAAGCACGGTGGTTAACACCATGATCAGTGGTCGATTGAGCCAATCTACAACATTATTGGTGTTGCCCTTCTTATACTTGATATTCAGATAGAACTGTTGCAGGTATGAAGACCACCTATGATGGTGATCATTATGCAATTTCCCTTGGGTCTGTATGAACTGCAAAGGTCGATGGTCTGTGTGGATGACCGTTTCCTTCCCCAAAATGTAATGCTTCCATTGTCGATAGTTCTGCATAATGGAATACATCTCTTTGTCATAAGTGGGATACTTCTAGACTGTGTCTGAAAGTGTCTCACTGTGATATGCCATTGGATGCCCGTGTTGAGTAAGGGCTGCCCTAATAGCATAGTCAGAGGCATCTGTCTCGACCTCAAATGGTTGTTACAAATTTGGTAATGAAAGCATTGGTGTCGTGCAGAGGAGATCTTTCAACTATGTGAATGCCTTCTATTGAGATTCAGCCAAAAATAATTTTTATTTTGCTCCTCCCTTAGTGACTTGACTCAAGGGCCAAGTGATATGAGAAAACCCCAACACGAACCTGCAGTAGAAGTTGGCAAGACCTAGAAAGCTGCAGAGCTCTATCAGAGTGGTTGGAGATGGTCAATCCTGAATGACTTGGATCTTTGTTGGATCCACATGCACCCCCTGTTCATCAATAAGGTATCCCAGATACTGAACCTGGGTCATGCCAAAAGTACATTTCTCCAAATTGGCACATAGCTTGTGTTGCCGTAGTGTTTGGAGAACTTGTCGGATGTGGTGGAGGTGCTCTTCCCAACTTTGGCTGAAGATCAGAATGTCATCCAAGTATACCACTACAAATGAGTTGGTGAATGGCCACAAGATGTCATCCATTAGCCTCATGAAGGTTGCAGGAGCATTCGTCAATCCGAAAGGCATAACCAACCATTCGAAAATGCCCTCCTTGGCTTTAAAGGCAGTCTTCCACGCATCAGATTGTTCGATTGGTACCTGGTGATATCCTGACTTCAGATCGATCTTACTAAAATATTTTTCCCCCTTTAGTTGGTCTAGGAGGTCATCAATCCACGGGATTGGGTACCTATTATGGACAATGATGTTGTTCAACGCCCGATAGTCAATACAGAGACTCCAAGTCCCATCCTTCTTCTATACCAACATGATCAGGCTCCCACAAGGTTATGAACTTGGATGGATGTGACCTTTTTGCAACAACTCCTGAATCTGCCTCTTGATTTCATCGTTCTCCAGAACGGAGCACCAATAGATTGGTCCATTGGGTAGTGGTGCACCTGGGGTCAAATAAATGGAGTGCTTGACCTGACAATGCAGAGGAACTCCTACAGGGGAGGTGAAGATGTCCTTGTACTCCTCCACGACCTTGTCCATCTGTAGTTGTCGTGTAGAGGGGCCTTGTCTAGAGGTCGTGGCCACCATCTTCTTCTTTCCTTGAAGGCGTATCATCAGGAAAATAAATTTCCCGGTTTTGTAAATGAGCTTACTACATTGTTTTGCAGTAACCAAAGAGATGGTAGTAGGCAGTGCTACCTCTGGTATCCTGTACAACTTATTTCCAAATGTAACAATAACAACACGGAGCCGTGATTCATACACAACATGTCACTTCCACAAGTATGGTTGTCCTAATAATACATCACAAACTTCAAGGGGAGAAATGTCAAACAATACCCCATCCGTAAAGGGCTTGATGTTGTATGGAAGGAGACACTACTGGCTCACGTGAAGATCCCCACCTTGGTGAAGCCACCCTATGGTGTACGGTTGTGGATGTGTTGTGGTTGGTAGGCCCAACCGCTTCATGACCTTTGCCGAAATGAGGTTCTTTTGGCTTCTGCTATCGATAATGAACTATAGGAGTGAGACCTTTACCCACCTTTGGGAGTGGAAGAGATGCCCCTCCCCCTCTAGATCTTCGGGTTCCTCCTTCTGTATCTTCGTAGTGGCAACTATGGCATTGGGCTCCACATTTATAATCTACTTCCCTTTGTCATTCCCCTTGTCGGGTTCTGACTCAGAGTAGGAACATGCATTTTATTCTGAAATCTTTAGCTCAGCCACTAGTGACTGCTTGGCTTGACACTCACTTGTGTTGTGAGTGGAGCTCTTATGGAACTCACACCATTTTCCCGTGTCCTTTTTTGGCTTCACGGCGCTGTTCTTTGCTTGTAGCTTTGGCGGGTTGTCTTGGGTTGCCCCGCCTTGGCTTTGTCCTTTGTTCTGTGGTTTAGGGGAACCTTTCCCTTACTTCGGATTCGCAGATCCAAAGTATCGCTTCTTCTTTTTAAACTTTTGCTTGACCTTGACAGCATATTGGTATGTTGTGCTGAGTGAGGAGATGTTCAAGAATTCTATTTCTTCCTGGATGTACTTGTGTAGGAAGCCATGGTATTTTAGTATCAAATGCTGCTTCGAATCCTTGATACCCAACTTTGTGTGAAGGGTATGGAAAATATTGGTAAACTTCGGCATGTCTTGGTCCTTTCCCTGCCCCAACGTGGTCCACTTTATCTATTGATCCTCATAGCTTCCGACAGGGTAGTACTGCTCCTTGATGGCATCCCAAAATGAATTCCAGGTGGGTGCGGCTGAAAATAGTGAGTCAATATTTCATCCTTTTGCTCGTAGTAGGTTTCCCACCAGTCCTTGATATGGGGGGCTGCTTTGAGAAGAGTGAAAACAATCTTTTCCCCACTCGAAAATTCATCAACAGAACAATAACCCTCTAGCAGATTTAACCATTTATCTACGGCATCTACGTCTATCTGACCCTCGAATATGGGGATTTCAAAATTAAATTGTACCTTAAAGGGTGTGGCATTTCCAAAGTAGCTGCTGGAAGCCGATGCATTGCTTCTAGGTAGCTCCTGAAGGATCTGGGCAAAGTTGTCCATCCTAGCATTCCTTTATCACTTGAGGGCTTTTTCGAGCAATATTTTGATAGGATCTCCTACCCCCTCGTCTTTCTTCTCATCCACCATGGGAGGCCGTTGGGATTTGCGAGGCCGGTTTTGCAAAGGTTTGACTAGTTCAAGCTCTAACTCCTTATATCCTGACCTCATTGGGGACATGCAAAGAAAAACAGATAAAAAGCAGACCGCTTTAATACCACTGATCCGGATTTAAACAGGAATGCAACAAATTACAGAGATAAAATATGCAGCAAAAATAATACTTCATTTCATTAATGTAAAATACTAAAATATGCTTACAAACAGTAATGGAAATAAACCAACTAGGGTGATGGTAGCTTATCTCTGAGAAGAGATGTGGCAGCTACATGCCTCTGAACTATCTTACAATGAGGCTTGAAGGCCTATCTATTTTTGAGAAACAATGGAAAACCCTAAACATCCAAAAGCCTAACCTTAGAAGATGAAACACAAAACTGTGGGCCCCGTTTGGGTAAATTGGTACATCAACTTCCCGGGGTCGTAACTTTGGCCTATGATCTCTATTTGATGTGCACAATATCTCGTTAGAAAGATCTATCCGAGAACTACAACTTTGGGAAGAGAAACATTGGTCCAAGGACCCATGTTGCTCCCATTGTTTCCAAAAAATGTGGTTTAGGGCTTCAAAATGGCTCCGGAAGTTCAGGACCCGAAAAATTGCTAAAAATAGTAGGTTGTGCTACAACTAAGGAAACTGAAAATGCTGAGAGAAACAATGGTGTGGGTCCAAGTGGACTTGGCAGGTGGCCACCAATGTCTACCTAGATCATTGTTTATCAACTACCATCTCTAGATTGTACACACCATGGAATGGGTGGGTATTTGTGGCACACCAATGTACTTCAACAATTATAATATCTTCATTTTCTTTCATGAACAATGTAAACTTCGAAATGGGAACTAATATGATTACCTGTCTCGTAGAGGTATCAAAAAAGTGATTTGATTTTGAAAAGGGGTGATGCAGAATACACATTCTTTTTTTTAGCATAGTTTTTGGCACTTTAAATTTTTTTATGTACATTACTTTTTAGAATGTTAGTGATTTGCATGTTGATTTAAAAAACTGTTGATTCTGCATCAGGCCCTTTTTTTAAATGACCTATTTTTTGACTTTAAATTTTCTAATATATGAAATGTAAATAATTATTTTCTAAATTTAATACTTTTTGAAGTGGTCTTCCTCTTCATATTTTCTTGTTTTTATTTTTATTTTTTATTTTTTTGTAGTGAGGTTTTTATTGTTTTGGATATTTAAAGAAGAAGGTCAATATTTTAAAGTTATGATATTCTACACATTTATACATCATTAATTAATTTTTCAGTGCACTTCGAATAATTGTCTCTAGAAAGCAATAATTTTTAACAATTGACATAAAAATAACCATTTTCAACATAAATATAGCTAAAAAGTTATACATTTTGATAATTGTTTGCCTAGAAATGACATGCCAAAATATCACAATTTTTATAGGAAAAATTTAACAAAAATATTTTAAATAATATTTTTTTTTTTTTATGAATTTCATGTCAAAATAATAATAATAATAATAACTCTTTGTTTTCAAAAAATAATGATTAACAGTAAAATTAATGTGAAAACCACATAATACAAATATTGAACATATAGCAACATTAATAATTGAATGCTTATTAATTCTCATAAAATGTCAAAGTCAAATATTACAAGTATAACTAATTAATAGTTACAAAAAATGAGCTTGATTTCCAAGCATAACTTAAATTTAATCAACAATATCACGTAATCCAAACTCTTCATCCTCTAGAGTTTCATTATTGTCTTCTTCCACAATATTTTCTACTTCATTTTGCTCATTTTCCTCTTCTAATGGATATTTGATGTCTGTAAATATCCCAATGTATGCCTTTCCAATCATTCCATGTAATGGTGGTTGAGGTTTCTTTTCCTTTTTTGCCACACGTGATTCACTAAAACCCCCTTTCTTGAGCCCAATTTCTTGCATTGCATTTGAAAGAAATTGAAGAGCATTAATTCTTTGCTGAATAAAATTGCACTATACTAGATCTTTTTCAATGTGAATGCAATTTTTTCTTTTTTGAAGGCAACAAGCTAGTGTTGTACCTAATTATCAAGCATAAAAGAAATAATGAATTAAATTAGTATAATGACATATACATTAAGAAATACGATATTGAAATTCAATTCCATGTAATAAAACTTACCTGAGCCAGAAAATAAATCCAGAACCCAATCTCCTTTATTTGAACATATGCCTATAAGATAGTTAATCAATAACTGTGATTTTTTATAAATGTTAACTATCTCTCCTTTTGCTTCTTTGTCTTCATATGTTAGTTTTCTCACAACAACATCATAACTCAGTACTTTGCTATGACTCTTTCCATCTACCCAATTAAAAATCATAGACATATAGTTATCATCTTTTCCCAACTATCAATATAGATGAACTCACAATCATTTTTGAATGGTTGATCTTCATAGTTAAGAAGATTTGACTTTTGCATGTAACATGAAATAGTAAAAGTTCAATTAACTTGTACATAAATGAGTTTTTTAACGTTAATCAAATATACATTTTCAATATCTTACAATGTAAGTTGCATCCCTGAGTTTGTTTCGCCCTTGAAGCTTGAAAATAACATTGCCAATTGTGTGTCTGAATGAAATGCCACAAATCTCCATAACGGTGACGATGTGACTTCTATAAATCCTGCAACCACTTTACTAAGAGTTTGATAAGTATAAGGGTAATAGTCAATGTTTGGGATATTGAAACCATGGGGAATATCTGCAATAACTAGGGCATAATCTATTTTAGGTATGAGTTTAGCAATGTCTTCGCAGTCGCCTTGTATTACTTGATATTGAATGGTGTCAAGCCCATTCCAAATGAAATGAGTAAGAGTTGGATCATGTTCAACATTCCAAAGACATTGCTTTTTCAGTCTTTCGATCTTAATTTTTTCAATAAAGCTTATGAAACTATCTAGTGCTCCATTTACATCCTTCCTCATATTTAATAAAATAAACAAATATATGTATAAGCTATAAAATAAAATAGTATACAGATGAATAAAAATGAATGTATAAATCAGCATACATTTTTAGATGCAAGATAAAAAAATATAGTGTTGATGTAGAAATTGAATCTTGATATTTGCATACGACATCATCCCAACTGTCTTCTTTCAACAATTTAACCATTTGTTCTTGTATTTTCATGTAAACTTTGTGACTTCATAGATAAAATAAAAAAAAGTTAATATAATGATATGCATAATAAATAATACCAACAACAATATGCTATACTTAAAAGAAAACTATAATCTAGAAATAAGTAAAAATAATTCAACAAACCTACTTTTGAAATTCCTCAGACATTTCCTCCAATGATAATTCCCCTAACCTCACACAAGATAATATTGCTTTGACAAGTTTTTCATCCTTCACTCCTTGTAATGCTCTCCAAGGTGTGATAGTCATATTTTTTGGAAGCTGCGTCATTTCAAGACCTGATTTCCAGTACATGTGCTTATCTTAAATAAAAAAGGGATAAATGTGAAGGGTCAGAAAGAGGTAAGCATTCATAACTTTAACTTTTAAAATTGTATAGTCATCAAATATCAAAATGTATTTCTTAATGACTTTCTTTTATGTTGTGTAGATTCCATTATCAAAGAACTTTAGGAGCATCACGAACAACAAACAAGTGAAAGGAAAAAGTTATACAAGCATCGAAAGAATTATTATGATAATCCAAATAAATATTTTGGTTTGATAATTGATGGTATAGACCAGAAGAAAACATTTTTACCACAGTTGGTTCACACATCCAAAAATTTATAGGAGGAAAATTTTATTCAGTATCACTTGGTCGGTTGTATGGTATTCAATGGGAAAATGTTTCCAAGGGTGTACTTCACAGCTCCAAATATTCATAATGATGCAAATTTGAAAATAACCATAATTCATGATGTGCTTTCTCATTGGTATGGTAATCTTCTTGAAGTTTTGTATCTACAATTGGACAACACTTGTCGTGAAAACAAAAATCAAATTATTTTTGGATATCTAAACATGCTTCTTGAATTGAGAAATTTTCAGAAGGTAAAGGTTGGTTTCCTTCTTGTTGGGCACATTCATGACCATATTGATTAGATGTTCGATAGTTTTTATAGTAACATTGAGGAGGAAGGAAGTTGGGAACTTTCCATGATTAATTGAATGTATTAAGAAATCATACATGCTAGAGCCTACTTTTGATGTATTGGAAGAAATTGTTGACATGCAAAGGTTTATTCTAGGATTTCATGGTGAGGAGAAATGTAGTGAACAACTCAATGACAATAGCTTCCAACATCAATTTCGTATCAAAAAAATTGACGGGAAAACACTAATATGGGGCAAGACGTATTCAACTAATGAAGAATGGGCACCGTCACCAGGTTTGGAATTTTTGAAGTTCATTCCAGATCATCCATTATTTGCATCAAACATATTGTTACTACAATCAGTTGCTGAACTTCATAATGCACGCAGACATAACATAGATATAAATTATTCTGATTGCCTAGAAGAAATTAAAAAATGTATTAGATATACATGAGTACTTTGATATTGCTGATTCATTTTGGTGGGAGTCTGTTGGGTCCCTATAATACTAGTGATTACCCCATTACTATTGTAGTTATACCCCTTATTAATATTGTTGTGCTCCTATTGCCCCCATATTGTTATTGTTGT
>APFE031009715.1:117861-130805 GCA_000404065.3 Pinus taeda | reverse complement strand
GCTACTAAGGAAAGAGAAGTGAAATTGTTTCAACATAGAGCAGACAACACACGTTAAGTCCTAAATCAATTTCTGCATGCATTCTAAATGTAAATGTACATGCATGTATTTGTTTTCCACTTTCTTAGTGTGTGGATGACAAAAAAAATGCCAAGTGAAATATAATATCAATACAAGGATATGGCTATTCCAGAATTCTAACAGACATAAGCAAAGTTATTGAAGTTTGTATCTAAGATTTTCTAGAGTCTGTTCACTAGAAACAAGACAGCCATGATGGCACCACTTTGCACTAGTCTAACACAAAGGAAAAAAAGTTAAATTATCAAGAAAGCATATTTATAACTAAATCATTTCAATCGGGAAATAATTTTGAATTAAATTTATATGACCCTGTAGGTGCTCAGTGGTTACTGTACAATTGATGGAAGAGGATTCTCTAGCATGGTCCATGGAAGGAATAGAAATGAAGCAAAAACTTGGAAAGGAGATTAAGGTTGTTACCGTAGATGAACAAATACAGCAAATATCCAGAAATGTCCTTCAAAGCTAAAAGTTGAATCGCCAAATGACAAAACAAAGCAGGCCAAGGCAAAGTATCTATATTTCAACATTGTTGCGTGAGTAACCAACATAAGCTGCACAGTGGCATGCAAATTAATAGCCTAAGCCCGGAAAATCCCCAATATAATCCACACAAGCTAATCCTCAATATTTTAACATTAAAATTTAAATTTAAGAGAATCATCACTTTATATTATATAAATTCAAACATTTTCCTTTTTATTTTAATTAAAAAAAATATATCAAACATCTTTGTACCATTCATAAATATAGTGCAGAACTTAAATAACATATTAAATATTTAATTTGAAAATAATTTGAAAACAAGTTAATATGATTGAATTTTTATTAGTACAGAAAACCAAAACAACACATATTCATCCTTATCTATAAATGTTTATTATAATTTTTAATTTCTTCCTATTGTCTAGATTTGTCTCCCCATTATTATCCAGAATTATGTCTACAGCTTAATGCCAGTCATGAGTAGATACTTTAATCCATAAAATTTTATTATTATGTAGAACTCCACCTCGAATTATAATATCCATACATAAATATTACTGTCTATAAGTTTTTTAATACTATCTGAACAAATCACTCCACGAACATGTTCTCGTGTGTGCTAATATGGATCAATTTGAAAAACTTGATACCATCTAAAAATTTATTTTAAATAATAATAATAATACTAAACATTATATCATAGTAATAAAAAAACTGAGAAGAATTAGATTTTACCACATACTTTGATAAATGATAAAATTATTAAAAGTGGTAATTAAGTAATTGAAATATAAGAAGAAATAAAAGAGGAAGAAATTTCAATTAGTTGAAAAAATAATGATGAAAGAATTTTAGAGGATTAGATGAGACTATAAGAATTTTAACATTTTAACACAAAAATTTAAATTTAAGAGAATTATCACTTTATATTATATAAATTCAAACATTTTCCTTTGTACATTATATTATTTTAATTAAAAATATATATCGTACATAGTTGTACCATTAATAAATATAGTGCAGAAGTTAAATAACATATTAAATATTTAATTTGAAAATAATTTGAAAGTAATTTGAAAAATTAAATGTAACTAAACAACATCAATAAAGAAATCATTCAAAAACAAATTAAATTAAATACCTGAAGGCTGAAGGCTGAATCAATAGTGAAGGCTGAATCAATTGTAAGGATCTATCCCTGTGCATTTGAAAAGAGTTCAGTACAGATGATATGAATTTGGGTTAGCTTTTATTTTTGTTGAAAATGACCATTTTTTAATATTTTTTTAATAATTTTTTTAGTAACTATATAATGAAGGATCCCATCTCTCAATCCATAGACAAAGGCAAGATATTCTTCAGGATTATTCAACAACAAGGTTGAACCCATTACAACTATATACTCAATATGTCACTTGCAGAAATTGAATCTGGGCAAGGAACATAACAATCATTCCTCCCAACCACCCAAGATTCACCCAATTGACAAAATGACAATTTATTAGGTTGCAAAAATTACATAAAGAATAACTAAATTGAAACATATCATGGAGTGTTTTATACCCACTGCATGAAGATGCAATATTCAGACTTCTATTGCTCAGTCTATTTTGAACTATTTCAGTTATAAACATTGACACTACTTTAATATGCAAGGTGATTATAAACCCTAAGCCATCAAAATAGAGTGCCCATTCTGCCTGTTTTCATGAGCATCATAAGCCAGTATCTAAACTATTATTCTTAATTGATCTAACATCTGATTTCAAGACGATATATGGGAAGAGAAAAATGACTGCCAGTTGAAATTTTGTAATAGAGTTGTGTGAAGTTATCAGAAAGGCTAAAGCAGGCCATAGAAGATGTCAAGGAGGCCATAGAAGATGTCTTCAGTTGCCAGTAGAAGAGAAGGCACTAAGGTCAAGAGAGGTAATTCCTAAACTTGTTAGTACATTGGGGTAGGGTAAGAAGCAAACTGGGAACATCGAAAAATGATCAGTTGATACTAAAAAAATAATTATCAGTGTAACAACAAATTTGGAAAATAACTAAGTATAAGCTGACACCCAAACAAAACTGTGGATATATCGAAATTGTTTCACTTACAGATACATAGGGACACTTGCACTTACTGCCCTGGTTCAGGGAGCGATATCGTAGAGCCAACGGGCCTTTTACTGCCAAAGGAGGAGTGGTTTTTGCTAGTGACCTGTATGGACAAAGCATGACATGGCTATTGAAGAGAAGTTTGGAGGGGAAGAAGTTGCAGTGCAATGTAAGAGCATGCATTTGGCTCACTAATTGGAGTCAAGATATTTGGAAGCCTGTCATCAGCTTGAACTTCCCTTGTCTTCTGATCATGTTTTCCATTGAACTTCCATTGTCATTCTGGATATATCAATGTAAACGTGTACATGTTTTCATCTATGTTTGAGTTATCAATGTAAAAGTGTACATTTTTTCATCTATGTGGAGCAATTTATTCTTGAGAGTTTTAACTCATCAATGTGAATACATTTCGCTTATGGCTAGTTTTTAGTTTTTACTGATTAACAGTTCATTTAGCTGTCTAATTTCTTGGTAGTTACATAGGTCCTCCCTTATCTCAACTAAAGGCTCGCTTTTCACCAATTTGATATTTAATTTAACAGAGATAATGAAAAATTAGTTTTTTCTCTCAATTTTTTTTCTCTAAATTTTGAAATTTAAAAGAATTTACATAAGCTGGTATGATGAGGGCAACCAATATTTAACCGTCCATTAATGCAATCAGCTATATATGTATATAGCTACATTATATACTTATTAACTGTATATGTCCATCACTAAATTATATACTGGTTTAAAACTAACTGTGAACATATACAACCTATGTACTTGTTAATTGTATATACTCACTAGATTATTACGAATTTAAATTTCATAATAAACCTATACAACCCCACCGCATTAATAAGTTTATAAACTGAAAAATACGTATCGCGATATAATGAGTGGTCATCTTTCACTCAATAATCACAAAGCTGGATATAAATCCCACATTAATACCTGATCTTTGAACAGTGAAGCGTGGCCTCTATTTTGGAGGAAAAAACAACAGACGTCCACAATAACAGACCGTCGAGGGAGATAAAAGCCACAGGAGGAGGTGGTTATTTTTCATTTATTATGTTATTTGTTAATACATAATCGTTTTCATTATTGATCACTCTATCCCTCAAAATACATTATCCTCCGCAAACTGACATATTTACAACAATAGACCTCATTACCTCAGCTTTCAATTAGATGGGATGATGAGGATTAATGAAGATATAAAAAATTCAATGAACACAAGGATAGGATTAAATGGAAAGATGAGAATTCAACATATCTTCACATATAAATGATGATTTGATAGACTATTTTTCAATGTTAAAGATGATTTGATAGACTATTTTGCCCACATAACTAATTTTGCAAACGCAGGTTTAGTAGTGAAAGGAAAAAAAAAATGAAAATTCAGTTAATGGAGAGGGAGTCTAGCTTCCTTTTTGGACAATGGAAAACCAATTCCTTCGACAGGCTTTCCAATGGTTGAACTTAAATAAAAGGACATATGACTGCACTGAAATAATTATCAGTGTAACAACAAATTTGGAAAATAACTAAGTATAAGCTGACACCCAAACAAAACTGTGGATATATCGAAATTGTTTCACTTACAGATACATAGGGAGGTTTGCACTTACTGCCCTGGTTCAGGGAGCGATACCGTAGAGCCAGCGGGCCTTTTACTGCCAAAGGAGGAGTGGTTTTTGCTAGTGACCTGTATGGACAAAGCATGACATGGCTATTGAAGAGAAGTTTGGAGGGGAAGAAGTTGCAGTGCAATGTAAGAGCATGCATTTGGCTCACTAATTGTCCAAAGAAGGTGTGCCAACAAATTTATGCCAGTTGTTGAGTTATTTTGTGTGGATTAGGGTTTTGTGCCCTAGTGTTTGGAATTTGGTTTTACGTTGGCCAGCTTTATAACTCAAGAATTGAAAACAGGTCTACATCGTTGAATTTTCATCATTCCTTGGAGGCCAAGAAAGCATTCTACAAAGTTGTCCATAATTCGCATAAGAGAGTGCAAGATGATCTCCTTGTTTGCGTCTGATCGAGTCAATTCTGGGATCGATATCGATAATGTTCCACAAAGTCGTAATTGATAATGTTTACCTACAGGACTGCAAAGTATCTGGTGTTCAGGCCTCGTATTGAGTCTCCATAATATCATAGCACAAGTTGGACATTGATTTATTTTCCGAAGCAGTCCAGTGTGGGAGACAAATTTAATATCTCTTAAAAAAACAAAATTTAATATCAAATTTAATATCTCTTAAAAAATCACCCACATCATGGTCAGCAGTAAAGGTTAAAGTCTAAACGTAACAAGTATTCTATGGCTGTCTTAGTGACCCTATCTTTTTTGTTTCCGTCCGGATAATTAAAAGGAATTCCGTCAAAAGTAGGAAAAATAGAAGAGGGGGAGCAGAGAAAAAAATGTACAGGAGAGTTCAGGTAATCAGTGGCTACCCCATTTACATGGTACCAATTGTTAATTTAACACAGTTATTGTGAGCTCAACACAGTTATTGTGAGCTCATCCTTCGACAATTTTTCTGTGTCTATAAGAAAAGGGTGGTACCGGTTGCTTACAAGGCGACATCTTATAGGGGGTGAACTACAAAAGAGCTGAAAGCAAGTATATTTGAAATCGTAATGAAATGAAGAAAGCCTTGAAGAGAATTTGCAGTATAATAGTTGCATGGCGAGGTGAAAAAAGGGATTACAAACTCTGACTATCTATGCAGAGGCATACTAATGGAATTGAGGCAGAAAATATGGGATGAAACGCCTAGAAATAAGAGAGAAATGAGATAAATCAATTGATAATGAAATGGATGGGTAGGAATCTGTAGTTACAGTGGAATTAATATGTGGTGGAAAAATAATTCATTACATAGTCTGGGAAATGTTAATTAATTAAAGGAACAGTAATGTAACACGGCATAACAGGGTAACGCATGCCACAATATTCCAGACCATAGGTTAAAAGGTTTGCAGAACAATTCATTATCTATGCAAAATTGCAGAACAATTCATTAAATAAATAAATAAAAATGTTAGTTTCAATTTATTTAATCTATTTAATTGTCTAATTTTTTAATCGAATAACTTAGAAAAATAACGCGAAAAGAATGAGTAGATATTTTAAAATATCTTATCACTTATTTAATTTTAATGTTTTTAGAATATAATTTTGCATGGTGATTATATCAACGAGCCAAATATTTTGAGGATTTATTTGATAAGTTTATTTTAGAAGGAAAATAATTATAAATCACGATCCAAAGGATGAAAATCTTAAAAAAATCCTATTCTAATGACTAAGATAAGGTATAAATTTAATACATATAAATTGAATAGAGTACAATTTTGAGAATTATACCATTCATTGCAATAAGCATACATTGGTAGAAACAAATATTGGATTGCAATAATTATAGCTTTAGAAATTCACACAATCTTTTTAGTAAATAAAAAAATCATGATAAAAGTTGAAAATAATATGAAGCAATTTCATGAATTTCACAACTTTGATATCCAAAAGAAATAGGTAATCGATTATAATTTTTCTTGTTATTTTTTCTATTATCCATTATCAACTTCAAGTCTATGTTATTTTATGCAATGCATTAAAGATATTTAAAGATATTAAGGTATGTGTTTATTTTAATTAATCGATTATAATTTTTTTTGGTTATTTTTTCTATTATCCATTATCAACTTCAATTCTATGTTATTTTATGCAATGCATTAAAGATATTTAAAGATATTAAGGTATGTGTTTATTTTAATTCGTAAGGTTTTCAAATTTTTGAAATTCAATTTTCAAGTATATTTGTAGGAGAAAAATACAAATTTTAAATGGAGGATATTTGTGTTTTTATGATTATATTTCAGTCAGCCTAATAAATCCATATTATTTTTGGAAATTGAAATTTCTATGGTAAATATGTGGAAACTAATTTGAATTTTAAGAAAGATGGTTTCCTTAAAAAATTATTACAAACAAAACATTTTTTTTTAAAACATATCACTTGGTTCCAAAATACATCACTCCCAATTATCATTTAAATTTATTTATTTATTTCTATTTTTTCAATATTAGATTGACACTAGGCATAGGCAAGCTCAAATATTTACTATTGGCAAAGTAATTATTAAAAAAACACTTACTTGAAATCTAATATCTAACTTTTATTTTAATACTTTGGTTTTCCACGTACCTTTATTTTAGCATACTTCTATTGTACATATATTTTCATCTCAACATATTTTTGTTATTCAATTTTTCATAATCTTTAACAATATTTCATTAATACTTATAAATTAGTGTTGTGTTTAAAAATGACAACTCAATTTCATTTCAAAATCTTATGATAATTAATTAATGTCTAAAGCATAATTATTATATTATATATATATATATATATATATATATATATATATACATATTAGCAATTTTCTTTATTTAACAAAATTTTTAATATATATCATTCAAACTTTTTCTTCGCTATGTTGCGCTGCGCTGCTCGTGACCTAAACAGCGCTGCCACAGAGACCTCTTCACAGGTTTGCAGCTCCAATGGAGGCCAGCAGGGTGTTGATCAATCCCCTCCCTTGCCCAAACTCCTCACATTCAAGAAGCTCATCGCCGGATCTCTCAAGAGACCACTATCCGAGACCCAACATAAATTCGTCAAAAAGCTAGATTGCATCCAAATCATGGAATTTCCAATCGCAGAAACATGTAGATCGATAGTCAATCTTGTAGACATATGGCTCATGGGATAGTTTACCGGGCTTTGGCCTTCTCCCAAATCCGTTGAAGCTCGGGTGCAAAGGAATTGGACGTCTCTCATATCAGAAGGAATCAAGAGCCACTTTGTAGGTAAAGGATTCTATGTATTCGTGTTCGAAAGCTTTGAGGATAAAAATCTCATCTTTAGAAACAACCCATACTTCATGGGGCCTCAGGATTTATACCTGAACAAATGGACCCCTGATTTTGACCCAACCCAGGATGTGTTGTTTGTCATTCGAGTTTGGGTCCTCCTACCTCATCTTCCTTTACATTGTTGGAATCAAAATTCATTGCAAGCTATCGACAATTCACTTGGAAGGTATATTGATCAAGCAGTGCGAAAGGATCAGTACTCATGTGCATGGATCTGCGTGGAGGTTGATCTGGAAGTAGGGTTGCCAGAGGCAATTAAACTTACTACAGTAGACTAGACGCACATCCAGGAGCTAGACTATGAGCAATTACCCTTCAAATGTCGACATTGTCACGGCTACGACCATTTTGCAAGACATTGCAAAAAAAAGGAAGCAGAAGAGAACGAGAAAGCAAAACAATGGACCACAGTGCAAAATGCAAGGACAACAAAACCTAGAAGCAAGGAATAACAAAGGAAAACAACCTTGGGCGAGTGGGGTAGGAACAAAAAGATGGGAACTTCAACCTCATGTCGAAATTAGGATCTCAAAATGCAGAGCCCAATAAGGCCGCAGAAGAACCAGAAGTAAATAAGGACTGCAGTGAACAACCCAAATCCCCTCCTAATGGGAAAGGAACAGAGAAGCAAGGGAAAAATGCAGGAACCCCAAAGTAGTCCCCTCACCCTCTTATGCCAACATAGCAAGAAAGAAAGTACATGAATCACCAACCTCATCGGAGGATGAGATTTTAGAAAGGCTTGCTAAAAGAGAAGGAAGAAAGTCTCGCAAAGAAGCAAGGGAGGAAGAAACTAAAAGGCAAAAGACTCAAGGAAGTCAAACCACTATAGAAATATCAATCGGCAGAAATACAAGGACAAGGCCACCAAAAGGAGGAGGCCCAACCAACCCTAATAGTAAGTAATGAAAATCGTCTCTTGGAATTGCAAAGGGCTGGGGAACCCAAAGAAAATTGAAGTGGTTAAAGATCTACTGAAAGCAGAACCAGCAGACATCCTAATGCTCCAAGAGACAAATATAGAAGGGGAGGTCCTTCTAGAGATTAGAAAAAAGAAATGGCAGAAGAACAGAGGAAAAGCAATAAGCACAAGAGGCTCTTTTGGTGGAATAACAACCCTATGGAAGGGAGACCAGCTCAGGCTTGTCAACTCCCACAACACACAACGCTAGAGTTTCAAAGAGCTGAAGCACATAGCAAGTAAGTTAACCATTACATTATTTAATTTATGTACCGGTATTCTAATCTAAAAAGAAACGATGTTGGAAAACATTAAATGAGTTTTTGGAACTGAATACCCCAAACAACATAATCATAGCTAGAGATCTAAATCTAGTGATGAATGAAAAATAAAAGAGAGGGGGTAGGACCAGCAAGGATCAGATGACCTATGTAGTAGAAGACATGATACAACAATGGGACCTACAGGATTTTAAGCCAAGAAAAGGGCTCTACACGTGGACCAATAATAGGACAAGGGAAGACTACATATCTGCTAGATTGGACAGGTTCTTGGTTCAAAGCACAATGTTGATGGAAAGGAGGTAATCTCATCAACCATTCTTCCCAAGCTTACCTCGGATCACAAACCCATCTAGCTAATGTTAGAGGAGGAAGAAAATCTGGGCCCAATCCCTTTTAGATCCAGCCCATTGTGGAATGGAAAGAGTGGATTTGTAGAAACGGTCCAACTAGCATGGTCCACCTCAGTCAACGGCTCCCCTAATTATGTATGGGAACAAAAATTAAAAATAACAAAAAAGGCCCTTAAGGAATGGAGTAGACTCCCATCAAATACTTCCAAAGATCAAATAATAGAGTCAATGCAGCACCTAGAAAAGCTGCAATGTGAAATGGATACAATAGACATAACTAAAACAGAGCTAGAAAAGTAGCAAGAAGCCCAATGAAAAACATTTTTCTCCTTCAGAAATGAAGAAGAATATTGGAGATTAAAGTCCCTGAGCCTTTGGCTGGAAGCAGGAGATAGAAACACAACATATTTCCATCAACAATGTAGAGCCCATTTGTCCACGAATCACATCACAGAGATCACCACCTTTGATGGGAGGTCATGCAAAGGAATAGATCAAATAAAATCTGTTGTTGCATTACATTTCCACCATATTTACAGTAAAGAGAATGATGATAATCAAGAAGACAACAAAGAATTCCTAAAGAACATTCCGGCAATGGTCACTAAAGAGGACAATGCAGCATTGTTGAAGCAAACCAATGAAGAAGAAATCAGCAAAATTATCTGGTCCATGAATCTAGATAAATCCCTTGGGTTAGATGGATTCACCATACACTTCTACAGGATATGTTGGGACATAATCGAAACAGATCATATTCAAATGATAAAAGGATTCCTTCATATTAAAGAAAAACTGGGTGGCAGCACCAACTCAACATTCCTTGCTTTAATACCGAAAGAGTCAAACCCTGCCTCCTTTGACAAGTTTAGGCCAATCTCTTTATGCAATGCTTCATCTAAAATAATTGCAAAACTCCTTGCAAACAAAATAAAGCCACTACTAAACAAACTCATATCAAATTTGCAAGGAGGCTTTGTTAATGGGAGACACATTCTAGATAACGTAATTCAAGTTCAGGAAGCCATGCACACCAATAGCCTTAGAAATGAGAAAGGCATGCTAATCAAGTTAGACATGGCCGATGCATTCGATAGAGTAAAGTTGTCCTTCCTGTATCAAGTTCTACTTTCCTTTGAATTCGACCAAGAATTTGTCAAACTCATCCAATCTTGTACCATAAGTCCTTGGATTGCACCTTTGGTAGATGGGAGTCCAGCTGATTTATTCCAAGCCACGAGGAGGCTGAGGCAAGGATGCCATCTTTCTCCATTTCTTTACATTTTAATGGCAGAAATGTTGAGCAGAAAGTTGGAGCGGAACATGATAGCAGGAGCTACCCCAGGTTTGAAAATAACTAAGGATATCAAAGCAATAAATCACACCCTGTTCGCAGATGATTCCCTCATACTGGGCAGAGCTTCAAATAGAATAGCCTTTGCATTCAAAAATACTCTCCAAGCCTATTGTAAAGCAACTGGAGCACTAATCAGTGAAAGAAAAAGCACAATCTATAGTTGGAATGCAGAAGAGGAAGAAACTCAAAACATAGCTCGCAATTTTGGGTTCAACGGATACTCAAAATGGGACAAAATCAATTATCTTAGACTGCCATTAACACTGGGCACAAATAGAGTCAATCTGTGGGAAGGAGTAATAACAAAAATCAAAGGCAAAATCACTGCATAGGGAGGTCAATGGCTAACTCATGGTGGCAAATTAACTCTAATAAAATCCGTTCTTTCATCTCTGCCAATATATCAAGCATCCTACCTCATGGCACCAAAGTCAATTTCAGGGAAAATTAATAAAATCATGAGAGATTTTCTGTGGCATGGAGGCAAAGGAAATCAGAACAAATTCCATTTGGTTAAATGGGAGATAGCAAAGAGAAGCATGAGAGAAGGTGACCTTCAAATTCATAATTTGGACCTCGCCAATACAGCTCTGGGATGCATGATACTATGGAAGCTCCACAGTGACCCCAATCACCCTGTCAGCAAAACATTGAGGCATAAATATATACCAAATGCAAAACTCAGAAACCTGCAAAACGCAAATAGAAAAAGGAGCACATTGCTATAGCAACTGTGTATCAAAGGATTGTGATTCTTCTCCCAAAATCTGTATCGTAACCCTCGGAATGGTAAGCATGTCAAGTTGAGAACAGATCACATAATGGGGCAGTTGCACTTAGGATCAAATGATAGCCTGCAAGAAATCTGCAGGCTTCTTGAAATCAGAGGAGATAAGACAATATATGATATCTCAAAATGGGATGAATCTGGGTTCTAGATTGATTGGAACTTTAGTAACATACCAGATCATTTATCACAGCAAACAAAAACGCTAAAAGAAGAACTTCGTGAAGCAGCTCCAGTGCACAAGATAGAAAATGATAAATGGGGTTGGGGACCTACAGGAGTATACTCCTCAGCCAAAGGTTATGAGTTGTTGCAATCACACAGAGATAGATCTCTCCCTGCAAGGTTTTGGATGGAGGTATGGGATCCATTGGCGTTGCCCAAGGTTAACTTCTTCTTCTGGATATTAATGCACAAAGAGATTTTTACTGGTGAAAACTTAATGAAAAGGGAAATAACAGGTCCACATAGATGCTCACTACACAAAGAGGCCATGGAAACCATGGATCACCTGTTTGTAGACTGCTTATTTGCAAACAAAGTTTGGACACTCATACTCCAAGGACTCAAGGCGGCAATCCCCACTAAAATTTTAGTAGTGGACTTATTTTTATCATAGAAAGATCGTTACCCTTTGTCCTCCCTCAACTCCTCATGGGCCAGAATCTGGATCACCATTCCCAAATTTGTGTGTTGGAAGCTATGGTTAGCTAGAAATGAGCAGATATTCAACAATGTAGTCTAGATAGCCAACACGGTAGCAGCAAGAGCAAAAGGCCTTCTCTTGGAAACTTTGAACTCCCAAAAACTCAAAGATGACTCTTCGGTGTAGCAGGAGGAAAAGTGCTGGCTTGGAACCCTTACATTAACCCAACGAATCCACAGTATTGGAAAACCCCAACTCAATCCTGAGTGGAGGCTAAGAGATAAGGATGAAATATTTCAGAGTTGGTGGAGGCAGCAAGGAATAACTACAGTCTTCTTTGATGGTGCCTCAAAAGGGAACCCTGGGATATCGGGAACTGGAGGACTTATATACTCTTCTGACAGAAGCACCAAAGAAACCTTTTGTTGGGGACTAGGACAACGATCCAACAACCAAGCAGAAATCTTGAGCTTGGCCAAAGCATGTCAAATAGCTAAGAAAGAGGACACCAGGAGCTACAAGCATTCGAAGATTCAGAAATCCTGATCAAAATGATACATTCGAAAGGTCAATTTAATGTTGTCGGCTTAAATAAGAATCTGTAAAGGCTGAGATATATCCTACAAGACTTCAATTCCTTTAAATGCTACCATATTCTCAGATAATCAAATAAAGAAGCGGACTATTATGCCAATAAAGGATGTATTTTGGGCCAAGGAGACCTCAGCATAAACGAGGGAGAACCAGAAAAAAATTGCATCCCATGAAAAAGGCATCAGCTTGTAACAGGAAAATGTAAAAGTCCTGCAATGAAGATTATAAGGCTTCGGCCATTTAAAACTCTTTATTAATAAAAATCACCCATTTACAAATAAAAATAAATAAATAAAATAATATGTATCTAAATTTGGAATTTAAAACTTGATAAAATTTAATTAAAT
>APFE031009715.1:78688-116481 GCA_000404065.3 Pinus taeda | reverse complement strand
TTAAATTGAAAATTTTTTAAAATTTTGAAAATTAAATGATAAGTAATATTGTAAATTTTTATTTTCTTAAATTACATTTTATTAATTAGGCTAATCACAAGTGGTGTGAAGAACGGGATGTTATATTCTTTTTTTAGATAGACTAACATTGGGAGGTTCTTTTTTCTAGATCTTAATCAACCTATTAACCTTATTCTTTGATTGAGACCACATATTAATTATTATCTAGTTACTCGATATAAGGAAGGGTTACGAAGCCCAAAACAAAGAAGGAAAACAAGAAGATTTCATTAGTCTAGCGTCCGCTCCTCTCCTTTTAGGGCTTACGCTCTATATAAAACTTTACCAATAATTCTTATTTATAATGCTTGGATAACACATTCCATAACCGGTTAACTATTGGTCATCAATAAGAAATAACAAGTTGCAACTAGTATTGGTTGTAAAGTATCAAGATTAGGAATATAGATAAACGAAAAATAACCATATTACAATCATTCACTTTTTGATATCAGACACGAAGGTGATTTAGGGATTTATGTCACTCTTCTCATACAACTCCAAAGCTATAGATTTAGTCAATATCATTGTGCCTTTCTCGCTATTTGAATGGTGAGATTTATGAGAATGCCTCTAACCACCATAGTCGACACAATTAATGTTGAAGATAATTCATTGTCTTTCGCTAGGTCTTTCGCCCCTACAGAGGGAGAATGCTTCTAACCACCATAGTCAACACAATTAATGTTGAAGATAATTCATTGCCCTTTACTAGGTCTTTCCCCTCTATAGAGGGATGATTCACTAGTGGAATTGGATATGGAAAGGATGAATTGACCAGGGTCAGTTTTATGTTGAGAACCTTCTTTTCTTGGCTAGCATAACTCTTAGAACTAGGTGATGCCTTCGGATATCTCCAACCATGCCTAAATTTATTTGGCACCTGGAGATAAAACACCCCTTAGGATAGAAAATCTTACCTCAACAATAACTATTGAGTGGTTATGTTGAACAACAAGCCTAAATCTAGTTATGTGACATAAACTCCTGTCACAGGGAAGTCATGTCATAGGGGAGGGCCATCTCTGTCATTTCCATGGGCCAAATTTGTCATGGTAGAAATGGCTACCTACATTTCATTTTTTCCAATTTCTACCTATTGTAGTGGTTGCAACACCCTCCAAAATTTTGGCTTGCATTCAATTTCAGAGCCTTCCTTGGGATTTTCCTTGATGTTTGCAAGCACTCGGGCTCATCTTGTGAGTTCGTGTTGAGTCTTTGCACCCTCCTCGCTTGACCATTCAATGAACAAAGTTTTGCATGTTGGTCACAATGTCACACTTGCAGCCATGTTCTCACCATGCACAAGGTCCCTTTTCATTTGTACAAGTTGTATCGGCTATGTAAACATCTACCACACTCACACACGAAGTTGTTCGCACTGTCGTGCAAGTTTCATTGCAGTCGTTCAATAATCTATCACAAGTGTCACGCTTGTCGCTCACACTCTCGGTCAGTCACACTAAGTATATGTTGCCTTCATGGTTTGAGGCATCTTGTAGTTGAGACATGTTGAGTCTGTGTATGCAAGGTCACATATGCACAAGTTCACTCAATCACACACTTAGCCATTTTGCTGAATATTTGACAACTGGATCACCCTCCAATAGTTGGATCCTCACTGAGATACATTGCGCAGTTTCAGCCCTTAGTGAACATGTATTGCTGCCCAAAATTGCATAGAACTAGAGACTATCTTCTAGTTAGCCTGCATCGTGCAATCTTGGAATCGACCGAATTGACTGTCACCTAGAATAACACAGATTTTCTTAGCAAGCCATCTCAATCTACGTTCCCCACAAGCAAATCAACTAGCCATCCAGTTGTTCAACTGGAGAGTTTGACTGGGCAGTGACCCTGGGACTCACTCCCCTAAAAAATTGTGCAAAAGTTACAAAGCATGCCCGCTCCACTAACTGAAGGAGTTGTGCGGACATGTCGAAAAGACAATGAATTTCCGTCACTATCGACCTCAAACATTTGTGCATTTTTTCCAGCTAGGGACCCAGTCAGCTGACCTACTGCTCACCCAGAAAACTGCGTAGATTTCATGAGTGATCCCCCAGTTGCGCAACATCCCGCTCAACTTAGAAATTGTGCAAGGATGTTTAGTAGGCCAACCTCCCAGCTATTGCATAGTTTCTATAGTAGCACTCTTGCAGCCCGCTTCCAACTCCCTAGAGGAACTGCACAGTTTTTCTACCAAGCCCCTCTACTGCCTGCACTGCGTCCCTGAAAAAAATGTGCAGATCTGCCTGCTAGCCGAGCCAGATCGCGCAAACATTCACTACTGATCTGGATTTTCCATCTCAGTCTCCGAGCAACTTCTGCGCAATTTTCACCGGTAGTGTCTAAAGCCCACATCCTAGCCGGAAATATGCCTTGCGTAGTTTCATAACCTTGTCCTCTCTCCTAGTCACATATGTCTGAAAGTTAATGAAAATGCATCATAGTAGACTAGGAGGTTTATGGATTTGATTTCATCTCATCATGAGTGATTGTAGATAAAGGTACATGGATAAGACATGATGCTGTTTAGTCAATTTAGTGTCCTAAATTGCTTGCATAAATTATCAATCGAGGTTCGTAAGATGATGAATTGTAGTGCACTGTATGTGCTTAATTAACCCTTCTTACTTCGTTGTTTTCTATTTTTATATTGTTTTAGGGATTTATGTTCTTTGATTCCTAATAGTGTACAAATTGAACTATGAGAAACTGAATCTGAACCTCCTAAAGGTGAACTAAAAGCTTAAAACTAGTCAAAATCTAAGTTAAAAGAAGGTAAAAAAGAGCATCTATCCTATCTTCTCATTAATCCTAAGTCATGAATCTAATTATTAAAATTAAAAGATGAAGTTGTAAGGCATGTTTGAATAAATACAGAGAATGAAATTAACTGAAGTACTTCTGGTTACTCAAACCTTCAATTTTGAAAGATAACCTTCTTGAGATGGAATACAAGCAACATTCTGTACTTTATGATATAAAGAACTAATAAAACATGCAGAAAGTAACTAATTGGTTTCAACCATTGTGTAAAGTGACTGTTTAACCATTTAGTTTAGGATGGGTATTAGCTTGAAATGGTGACAAAAAAATTCTAACATAGTGCTTTGGCAATCTAAACTAGGAAATAAATAACAAAAACAGTGAGTAAACTAGTCAACAATGCATTCTCATTACTTTCAACCTTACTTTGTTTAGAAACAAAGTCGTTTCCTTTATGAAATGGATTGGAGAAACAAGACTACACAATTGAATTCTAACATTATGCTACTCATCAAAACTAAAAGAAATCAACCTAAGTTAGAAACATTGCTAAAAGCAAATTGTGAAATTAAAACTGAACAGAAAAACAAATGAAAAGAAAATCTCCTTCAGTGCAGGGGCACTTTGCAACTGACTGGGTTGAGCTGCTAACTAATTGAAAATTCTCTTTCAAATGATCATTGATCAACACATGAATTTATATTATAAACAGGATCAAAAGTCCAAAATTACAGAGTTGAAAGTATAAACTTAATACACCAAAAACTTCAAACCCCTTCTCGGTTCTATATAACTGGTATTTAAAAGAAAATATTCATAACTTGCCTTGGGGAAAATTAGCTACAGGTGGTCTACACGTATCACAATAGGAGTGCATAAATGTTTGATCATCTATAAGTGACTTGAATTCGAGCAAGATGGTCGCACAAGACCGTTAACACGAGTGGCTGATCCGAGTTAATGCTGCAATAGAACTGTTGGATTTACTAATTAACCATGAAAGGGTAGACAAAGAGCCCTATTTCTTCCAAGTTTCATATGTTTGAATCCACCTTTGACTGTGGTCTTGAGCTGGCTTTCTTATCGATTTGGGCTGAGTGACTAGGATAGAATTCATGTGGAGTTGATTCCGGAGATGCCCATGTGGCCGGTTTCTTCATTTGACACCTAGAACCTGTCAGACCATGGAAGTACCTATGAAATACATATTTAGTTGCAGAATAGGCTGTGTTCTGTAGCTAATTTTCAAAAACTTATTCAGATAGAAAAAAACATAAAAATATAACATGTCAATCATTTAATGCCCTCCTTAAGACAAGATCTATCATTTATCATTGATGGGGATCTATATTCTTATGGAAAATCAAGGGAAAGAAGTGAGAAAAGTTGTCAAGGAGAGGGTAGTTCTGAGGTTCAACATACCCCCACTGCAAAATTATTGCATGTCCCCATGAAATTTGCCAAAAATGTGAATTCTTCTTTTCCTATTGCATTTGTTCAAACACTTCTGCTAGTACATCTAATTTTCTTCTTTTGCTCTTCTTTGAAGTGACTGCCATCCTGGGTTTCTTCGTAAGAAGCATGTATTTAAGCTTGATGACTATTTTGTTCAAGCTTCTATTCTTATGCTTCAACTTCCCATTCTTCTTGTACCATAGCCCTAGGTGCAGTTTTGTATTATCATGAATAGCTTTATCCAATTTACTTTGTTCCCTCAAGGTTTCATTTTCTTTCTTGATATGTTTGCTCAATTTCCCTAACTCTTAGATTTCCTATTTGAGAGAGTCAGTTAGAGGTTCTTGTGGATTGATAGAGGGTCCTTGATCAGTTGAGGATTCTGGATCCATTGAGGTACTTTTCATCTCCAGTGATTCTATATAGTGAAAAATTTGTTGCTACACTGGGTCTATGCTTGGAGATCCTCTATTGGGGTTGCCTTCGAAATATTTTTCAGGAGAATTTTGAGGACTGTGTGTAAATGGAACATTATCAGGAGATGGTACTTGGGTTTATTCTTCTAGATTTATGAACTCTGTTATCTTTGATGATACCTTCTTTACCATACCTTGGAGTCTAGGGCTCCTTTTAAGTTGTATAGGACTTATGTTCTTCTCCTTTGTACCCTTTTTCTCATTTTCTATATTTTCTTCTCTCTTGATTTCTTTCCTAATCTTTGTCAATTTTTCAAACATTGATTTTTCATCATTTTGTTGTAATGAAGATCCAGGTTTGTTTCCAGTAACTCCACTAGCTTTCTTTTTCATCTTCGATTTTTTCTTGATCTGCTCCCAGATCTCTGTCAATTTTTCAAAGACTAGCGCTTCATCATTTTTTTGTGTGGAGGACTCAGGTTTCCTTTGAATGATTATACTAGTCTTCTTCCTCCTACTCCTTCTGACATTACCCTCTTCAGCTAATTCTTGTGCCTCTTGGAAATAGTTTCTTATCAGGAAATTTTCCCAAGTATCTCCTATTCTTTTCAAATGAAACTCAATTAGTATTTTTACCAACCCATGATGGTACATGGTTGTGTCTATGAATTCTATTTTCTTCTGTACATTTGAAGCCATCCTTCTTAAATTGTTTGGAAGGAAGTAAGGGAGGTTGATGTTTCCATTTTCTATAAAGTTCAATAAATGTATATGATAGACATAGATGCAACCGAATCTCCCCTCACAGGTAATGAGTTTCTGTAATATCAAAAGCATGCTTCTCCATTTATTTTTAAGTGTCGAAATAGGAATTCATGTTTTAAACACAGAGACATCCATACCTAGGTTCCCGAGGATTAATTTCCATCATTCACTATGAAATTCCTTGTTTTTGGACCATCTTTCACATATCCTGGTAGTTTTGTAGCATTTTCTATGTAGGATTCCATTACTACAAACTTAATGTCTCCAATTTCTACTTTTGTACTATCGAATGATCTAGCAAAATATTTTGTGATCTCTTTGTGGAAGCCATCAAAATTTTCAATGAAAATGTGACATCCAGCCTTCTGCACCATCTCCCTAAGTTGTGGGAATCCTTCCATATATTTTGCTCCTACTGGCTCTATCCTGACAATGAGTCCCATGGCTTCTATTCGTAGAATTTTTTTTATCCTTCAAAATTACTCTCCTAGTCTATGAAATGGACTGACTGCGGGTATGGTGAAAAAGAACTATGAGTTTGCATGGAATAAGTAGACGATGAGGGTTTGGAGAGACATGTATATGTTGGTCACATCATAGTCTTGACCATTAACAGATGGAGTTATTAGGGACCATTTAGGTACAGAGCATGGAGAGTGTAGCGGAGATGTGGTATGATGACATTATTATGGACCTTTTGGTATCGAGTATGGAATATGTGGTGGAGATTTGGTATAATGAAGTGGCAGTCAAATCAAATGATGACTTGTTAAGGAGACATACAAGTATTCATATTATACATGACTTATGTTTTTAACTTGCTGTTTGAAATAAATTTTTCATTTTACCTTTAGAACTTAACCTTTTGCTTGATAACCCCTTTGGTGTTGATCTGCAGGTACTTTTAGCATGGTTGGTCTCCAAAACTTGATTCTTCAATTTCCTGCATTCATGATTTATTTGTGAGTCGTACAATTGTGCTAGAGTTAATAAGTAAGTTGTAGCTACATAATGGAATTAGCTGCTGAATGTGAAAAGAAGGAAAAGTGAAGTATGGCTATGGAATGTGAGTGTAAAAAAGAAATGGAAATGGGTTATGACAGTGAGATGAAATGAGGTGTAAAATAAAATGGGAAATAGGGTGAAATGGAGTAAAACTGTAAAAATAAAATGTAAATGGAATATGACAGTGAGATGAAATGGAACTGTAAAATAAAATGAAAACATAATGAGTTGGAATGAGACTATGAATTTGCAAACTCTAAACTGCAAATAAATGTAGCTTTTTGTCACTACTTATTATAGAAAGGAAATGAAAAATATAGGATGTCAAAAACCTTTGATTTTCACCCTCTATTTTTTGTATAAGTATGCCAATCAATGATTTCTTTTCAAACGCATACAATTTATTATTATTATTGTTATTTTTCTTTTAGGAAAAATAAAGACTAAGTTAGTGGAGGAGAAGAATTCTTCTTCACTAGCTTCATTTCAGAGTTATTCTGGAAAATCTTAATGAGCTCCTCCCTTGAAATTGGTTTCTGATATATCTTCAATCAATGACCATTCACAAGAAGAGGTATTTTGCTTCCATCTATTGTCCTTATCTTTACTGCTCCATCATTAAAGACTTCCTCAATTCCATATGGCCCAAGCCAATGAGTTTGAAACTTCCCTTGAAAATCTTTGAATTTTGAATCGAACAACAATGCCCAATCTCCTCCTTGAAAATTCTTCTCCTCGATATATTTATCATGCCATTTAGCCCTCTTCTATTGGACTATACTGGTTCTTTGAACTGCATCTTGTCTGATTTCATCAAGCTCATTGAGTTGCTCCAATCTATGTTTTTGTGCCTCTGATAAATCCAGTCCCAATTGGATTGTCATCTTGAAGGTTTTGATTTGAAACTCTATAGGGAATATGACATGTTTCCCATAAACAAGTTCATAGGGTGTATGTCCTGTTGTGTTCCTCCATGTAGTTATATAAGCCCATAAGGCTTCAGGAAGCCTTTATTCCCAATCTCTTCTATGTAGATGCACAGTCTTAGTGAGAATTCCTTCAATCACCTTATTTGTAGATTCAACTTGACCATTTTCTTATGGATGATAGGGGGTAGATTTCATATGTTTGATCTTGTAATCTTCCACAAGACTCTTCACCATTTTAGTTGTAAACTGAGATCCCTGATTTGTCACAATTTCTCTTGGAACACCAAAATGAGTGAAGATGTCCTCAAAAAGAAAATTAACTACAATTTTTTCATTTCTAAAAGGAAATGCTTTAGCTTCTACCCATTTAGTGACATAATCAATGCATACCAATATATACTTCTTTTGCTTAGATGGGGGATTAATTGGTCCAACAAAATCCAAGGCCCATTTTTCAAAAGGTTCAATGAATACCTAAATTTGTAGTGGCATTTCATTTGAAGGAGTAAGTTTTCCTACCCTTTGGCAATTTTCACACCTCCTGACATATTCTTTGGCATCCTTGAAGATGTATGGCCAATAATATCCTAAATAAGGATTGTATAGGTTGTCCTCTTGTCACCAAATTGTCCACCACATGGTTCATCATGACATGCCTTAAGCATCTCAGGCATTTCATCTTCCCTCACACATCTTCTGATCATGATATCTGGACCTATTTTATACAATTCATTAGTGTTCCATGAGTATCTTGCACTTATTTGAATGATTTTTATTTTCTCTCTAGGAAACAAATGTGAAGGCAATTTCCCCATGACTAGGTAATTGGTAATATCTGCAAACCAAGGGGTCTGAGTAGTCACTGCAAAAAGATATTCATCAAGAAACGTATCTTCAATCGGAGTGTCATATTTGATATTTTGAATTCTGGACAAGAAATCAGCAACTGTGTTTTTTTTCTAGGTCTGCCTAGCACAATATTATTGAATTCTTGCAAGAGTAATAGCCATCTTGTAACTCTGCCATTAGTAATAGGCTTATTCATTAAGTATCTAATTGTAGAGTGATTTGTATGAAAAAGGTTTCATAGCCTATTATATGATGTCTGAACTTGTTGATGGCATGAACAATACCCAAAAATTCCTTTTTAGTTACAGTATAATTTAACTCAGTGGGAGTCAAATTCTTACATGTATAGTAGATGGCATACGGAATCAAACCTTTTTGTCCTAATACAACTCTCAATTTTGTATCTGAAGCATCTGGAAATATGAAAAGGTAGTTTCCAATTTGAACCTCTCAAGATGGGTGCTTCAGAAAATTTTGCTTTTAAAGTCTCAAATGCTAGCTGGCAATCAGGATTCCAATTGAATTCACAATCCCTGGTGAGTAATTTGAAGAGTGGGGATGCTATTTTAGTGAAATTTTCTACAAATCTTCATTAGTATCCTGTAAATCCTAGAAAAATTCGAACATCCTTTTGGCAATTTGGAATTGGTAATTAAGAGATGACTTCAACTTTAGATTTATCAACTTTAATCCCATCTCCTGAAGTGTGATGTCCTAAAACAATCCGTTTTGTTAACATCATAAAACATTTTTCATGGCTTAGTGAAAGGTTTGCTTCCTTACATCTTTTAATAACCTTTTCCAAACTTTCCAAAGCTTCTTCAAATGTATTCCCATACAATGTCAAATCATCCATATATACCTCTACACAATCATGTATTAGATCAGAAAAAATTCCTAGTATTGCTCTTTGGAATGTTACAGGTGGATTACATAATCCAAAAGGAAGTACTTGGTAGGAATAGGTTCCCCATGGACAAGTAAATGTGGTTTTATCTTGATCTTTAGGTGCCACTTGAATCTGATTATAACCACTAAAACCATCCAAGAATGAGAAATACTTCTTACCTGCTAATGTATCTAACACTTGATCTATAAAAAAGCAAAGGAAAATGATCTTTAAGGGTAGCTTTATTCAATTCTTGATAATCAATGCACACCCTCCATTTACCATTCTTTTTAGGCACAACCACTAAAGGGGAAACCCATTGGTTGTCTGAAATTGGGTAAATGAAGTTTACATTCAGCAGTTTTTGCAGCTCTTCTTTCACAATTTCCCTAAGATTTGGATTCATCCCTCTTTAACATTGTCTGACGGGTTTACAATTTTCCTCAATGTAGATGTGATGTATAAAAGTCTTAGGACTAATTCCTTTCATGGTAGTGTATTCCCGTGCATATGCAGTAGAATGTTGTTGTAATGTTTTGATTAGCTTTTCTTGTTGTAATTTCTCCAAGTTATTGTTTATGTTCAATGTTCTCCTTGGGAAGATTTCAATTGTAGAGCTACCAAATTCTTCCATAGAATAAAGAGACATCTGCCTAGATGACAAATATTCAATATTGGATTTTTCTTGGAATTGATCATGTTCACATTCTGGAGATGATTCAAAATTTTCCATTGTATTCAAGATTTGATTATCTTCACTAATATCTAAATTAGTAAAGAGAGGCTGAATGTAATTTTCATCATCAATACATTCTTTGTCATCTATTTTTGTGATTGTTCTTGCTAGAGGATATAAAGTCTTCCTAATATAAGTGGATGTCCTCCTAGATTGTTCTTGGCGCTTAAAATCATAAAATCAATAGGGTATTCCGAAGAATTTAAGGATACTTAAATATATTCTAACACATCATCTGGTTTGATTACAAATCTATCTACTAATTGCAATAATGTAGGTGTGTAAAGAAGATTAGGAAGCCTGATTTGTTCCATGGTTTGTTGCTCATGATGTTTATAGCTGCTCCTAAATCAATCAATGTATTTGAAATTTCAACTCCATTTATATGTGTTTTCACAATTGGACTTCTTGGATTTACATATTTTTGTATGGCAATTTTTCCCATCATTATATTTTCTATTTTTCCTACTAGGTGAATTCTTTTTGTTTCCTTTTCTTTTCTTCCTGGTTTCTTTATGCTCAACTCCTTTATTTTTTTAGCTAGGATTGGAATTTCCTTAATGTCTTGTAACAACGGGATTTTGATACATACATTTTTCAATTCATCTAGAAAATCATAACTAGGCAACATAGTTTTCTTTTCTACTCCTCTATCAACTTGTAATCTTTCAGGAAAAGGAGGTGGAGAAGTAGATACTGGTTGCTCAATGAGAGGAGTTGAGTTCACTGGTTCTTTCTGTTTTTCATTTTCAGTATTTTGGTTTTGGAGAGATGTTGCTTCAAAAATTTTATTGGGTTGTAGAGAATCTTCCTCAAAATTGTCTTGTTCCTGAATAACTACAGAAGGCCTTTCCTTTTCTAATATCCTACCAGATCTTAGTTGAACATCATTGAGATCTAGATGAGTGATCATATAAGTTGGAAATTGTTGTCCTTCCACCATGTAAGTATTCTGAGGACTTTTATTGTTGGGGTTTGGTAATGGTTGGGCAGGTAGGTGATTTAGTCTCTATTGAAATGGTAGTAAGAGTTGATGATTTTGGTTTTGTTGTGGAATCCATTGTGGATTTTGTTGTGGAAATGGTAGTGAAAGTTGAGGGTTCTAATTTTGAAGCTGTGGCTGCTGATTTTGTTGTGGAATTTACGGGCGAGGATAATTATGATATGATGGAGGATATTGATAATATTGAGAAAATCTTCCATAAGGATTTTGTACTCCTTGAGCCCAAGGTTGAGATTGAGATTGAGGTTGAGGCCAAGGTTTCTACCAAGAATTACGATTTGGTGGGGGTTGAAGATACATTTGATTGTTAAATCGTTGATTTTGTAGCCCTTGCCAAGGTCTTCTAGAGACAAAGCAAAGAGATTCTGTTGAATTTGGAATTGTTTCTTCTTGAAAAACAGCCTGAAAACCTAGAATTGAAGGATGACCCTTGGTCTCGTGGTTTTATGAACAAATCATGCAAGTATCTATGATTTTTGCATCCAAAGGACATTCTCTTAAAGCATGTTTTTTTCTACATTTTGGATAGAAAATAGCTAAAGCACCAACCTTAGTTTTCTGCTTGTTTTGTAACTTAAGGGTGTCTATTTGCTCACTAAGGCTCCCTAGAATATCTATTTTAAATTCATCAAGCATATTCCCAATTTCTGCCCTACTCACTGATCTAGTTGTAGATTTATTTACTCTAACAAGAGAAGGATCTCTTGGACCTTTCCCAGTCTTGGATTTCCCTCCTGAGAGATGAACACATAATTCTCCTATGTCACTTAATGGGAGTTGAGAGATATCTCCCTTCCCCATCATGTTAAGGATATATATCCACTCATCTCTAATGGCTTTTAATAGAATATCTTTAAATGTATCTTCATCTAAATTATCCATCTTTGCTCTTTTCAAGTTATAGTTGAATCTCTCAATTAAATCCTCCAAATTTTCATGCTCTCTTTGCATCATTTTTGACACTTCATCTTTGTGATTGGTAGGCATGCAATAATCCAAATACCTATCCAAAAATACTTTCTTCATGTCATTCCATTTTCTAATGGATTGAGTGACTAACCCCATCAACCACTTCAAAGAATATCCTTTCAATGTTGAAGGAAACAACTTACGTTTTTGAGAGTCTTCTAAGTAATCATAGGTTCTGCACAAGACTTCAAACTCAAATAGAAATGTTTCAGGATCCTCACTTCTTAACCCATGGAAATTTGGGAGGATAGAAGGTGAGATATTTTTCATTGTGGCATTTGTTTCTTCATCAACTATAGGGAATCCAAAAGAATTATCTATTTCCCTTCCTCTACCTCCTCCTCCAAACAGTGTGAATTCTCCATCCTCTCCTTCTTCTGCCATTATAGTTTCTTTAGAGTCAGTATAAGGTTCAACCTACAAGGTTACTTTCTCTTCCTCTAGTTGCTCTATTAATGGTATGTGGGAGAGAGGTTCTACTTCTTCCTCACTAGGTATTCCTAATTCTTCAACGAAAATGTGCTCCCCTGTGGAGGTGAAAAAGGCTACTCCTTCTATTGGAGCACCAATATTTTTCTCCTCTATCTCAGTAGATGAAATAGGAGATCCTTTTGATTGGATTTCTAACCTTAGAACTTTAGGAGTTATATGGCTAGGAGTATGAGCTTGAGATGGAGGTGTATCTCTTCTTGTTAAGGTGGTGTTGTAGGAATTGAACTCCTACCTCTAGCTATAAATGTACCCCTAGAGTCTCTTTCTCTATGCATATCATTTTGTTTTTTGAATTTAAGAGATAATGTTACCTAATTACACTTCTCTGGCAATGACACCAAAATGTTTAGTCAATTTAGTGTCCTAAATTGCTTGCATAAAATATCAACCAAGGTTCGTAAGCTGATGAAGTGTAGTGCACTGTATGTGCTTAGTGAACCCTTATTACTTCGTTGTTTTGTATTTTTATATTTTTTTGGGGATCTCTGTTCTTTGATTCCTAATGATGTACAAACTGAACTATGAGAAACTGAATCTGAACCTCCTAAAGGTGAACCAAGAGCTTAAAACTAGTCAAAATCTAAGTTAAAAGAAGGTAAAATAGAGCATCTATCCTATCTTCTCATTAATCCTAAGTCATGAATCTAATTCTTAAAATTAAAAGGTGAAGTTGTAAAGCATGTTGGAATAAATACAGAGAATGAAATTAATTGAAGTACTTCTAGTTACTCAAACCTTCAATTCCGAAAGATAACCTTCTTAAGATGGAATACAAGCAACTTTCTGTACTTTATGATCTAAAGAACAAAATAAAACATGCAGAAAGTAACTGATTGGTTTCAACCATTGTGTAAAGTGAATGTTTAACCGTTTAGTTTAGGATGGGTATCATCTTGAAATGGTGCTAAAAAAAATTCATTAACACAGTGCTTTGGCCATCTGAACTAGGAAATAAATAACAAAAACAGTGAGTAAACTAGTCAACAATGCATTCCCATTACTTTGAACCTTACTTTGTTTAGAAACAAAGTCGTTTCCTTTATGAAATGTATTGGAGAAACAAGATTGCACAATTGAACTCTAACATTATTCTATTAATCAGAACTAAAAGAAATCAATCTAAGTTAGAAACACTACTAAAAGCAAATGGTGAAATTAAAATTGAACAAAAAAACAAATGAAAATAAAACCTCCATCAGTGCAGGAGACCTCTACAACTGACTGTGTTGAGCTGCTAACTAATTGAAAATTCTCTTCAAATGATCATCGGTCAACACACGACTTTATATTACAAACAGGAACAAAAGTCCAAAATTACAGAGCTGAAAGTATAAGCTTAATACATCAAAAACTTTGAACCCCTTCTCGGTTCTATACCACTGGTATTTAAAAGAAAATATTCATAATTGTATTTGAGGAAAATTAGCTACAGGTGGTCTACATGTATCACAACAAGACTGCATAGCTATTTGATTAGGTATAGGGGACTTGAATTCGAGCAAGATGGTTGCACAAAACCGTCAACACAGGTGGCTGATCCGAGTTAACGTTGCACCAAAACTATTGGATTTATTAATTAACCACGAAAGTGTAGACAAAGAGTCCTATTCCTTTCGAGGTTCATATGTTTGACTCCACCTTTGACTGTGGTCTTGATCTGGCTTTCTTATCGATCTGGGCTGAGTGACTAGGATAGAATTCATGTGGAGCTGATTCCAGAGATGCCCATGTGGCTGGTTTCTTTGTTTTACACCTAGAACCTGTTAGACCATGGAAGTGTCTATGGAATACACAGTTAGTTGTAGAATGGTTGCGTTCTGTAGCTAATTTGCAGAAAATTATTCAAATAGAAAAAACATAAAAATATAACATGTCAATCATTTAATGATCTCCTTAAGACAAGATCTATCAATTATCATTGATGGGGATCTGTATTCTTATGGAAAAACAAGGGAAAGAAATTAGAAAAGTTGTCAAGGAGAGGGTAATTATGAGGTTCAATAGATGCGACGATAGACATGATTAACAAGGAGAGAACATGTGAGGAGATTTGTTCTCAAACAGATGAACAAAGAATGCATGCAAGGAGATTTTTTCATGAACAGACAATGTATGCGAGGAGAGATTTTCATGAATGGACAATGTATGCGAGGAGATTTTTTCACGAACGGATGAACACATGAATCATGCCAAAGTATAAGCGAAGGAGTGACATGCACATGCAACATCAAGCAAGCACCAATGCCATGAAGACTCTGCACAATTTTCCATGTGGAGGTCAAGATACGATACACCAAGAGCACATCCATCACTCAGCAGCACTGCAGCTCGAAATGGACACCACCAACAATGTGAGCATATACTAGCATTGTCATGTCAAGTCATGTCATGAGTCATGTTGGCCACATCACTACTATAGGCCATACTGTTGTAAATCAATGTAATATAATGTGGACATCCAAGAGACCCACATGTAATCTAAAGAGTCATGTTAGGTTGAAAACTCATGAAAGTCAAACAGTCATGAGGGAATTCCAACAGTCACAAGGGCCAAATTTACCCTTGGCTATAAATACCCCTCATTTGTAAATGAAAAAGACATTTTCACCTAAGCTCCTCCCACATAGCCTTGAGAGTCTCTAGTATTTTCTTTCAGGAGCGAGCTGTGGCTCCAATGCCCCTCTTATGGGGTTAGTGATGTATGGTGTACAGATGTGTCTCGAAACTTTCACTTAATTGAGAAGTCTGATAATAGGCCAACACACTTTCACACATGTATTTTAATTGTTTGTAAGACTAATATTGGAACACTTTTATTGCATGTTTCTTTAACCTGTGTTAAAACAATTGAACTATTTTGGTTTCTCTATTACATATGTTTATGAAAATGTGTTGTATAAGTTGTTAACATTGTCCTACTTGCGTGGGATACCTCACCGGACATAAGACATAACCTTTCCATAAACTTGCTATAACTATCATCACACTTGCACGGACTACTTCGTTGAGTGTTGTATGTGCTATCCCTTCTTGTGTGTTTGTGACTGTCGCATCCATGTGGACTACTCCTCCGGAAGTTGTGCATGTCCTGTTGTGTTGTGTGTCTATGGTAGAGTTGGGACTCTTCCCTTTTGACTGGAGGCTCTCTCTCTCTCTGCGGTGAAAGAACCTTGACACAAGTAACATTATCACTCACCAGGGACGCAAACCTCATTGTTTGAAGACGAAAAAGACCACTCTTACATGGTGGCAAGCAAGAGCTAAGGCATATCTTTAAGATAATGGCAACTGGGCCATTGTACTGGATGGGACTCCTACACCAAACGATGTGAGATCTAGTTATACTGGTGAGATCCCATGAATGTTGGCGAGTCCAATATTGTCAACAATACCATTTCAACTTTCAGCCAAGATATTTATTTAGAATCTCTAACTCTTAACTAAGAGTTTAAATGGAATATAAACTCTCGACCAAGAGAATTTAGCTAGAATCTAAACTCTTGACCTAGATTTTGTGCCTGATAAATTACCTTTTCCCAACTTTCAGCTGAAAGTGTTAAATGGAATATAAACTCTCGACCTAGAGTAGTAATTTTAATGTAAACTCTGATCCCAAAGTTTGTGTATGAGAATTTTTTTTTTCAAACCTCTCGGATGAAAACTTATCAAAATCTCATCCAAGAGGTTGTAAAAGTGGCATTAAGCCAACTAAACACTCAATCGAAATATTTTTAAACTTTTGGAAAAAAAATTTGTAGACTCTCGACTGAGAAAATATATTGACTTTTTTTCTCGGGCGAGAATTTAATAAACATAGTGGAACTTATCCCTACATACCAAAAATTGTTTCCCATTTTCTCATTTTCATTCAAATGATTACACTTCTTATGGTTCTAGTGTTAATGTTCAAGGAAGTAAAGATGTTGAGTTCTAATATGTTAAATTTAGAAAAATGTTATAATAGAGTTTATGGGTGATAATTATTGCAGGAGTTAGTGCTTATATGCTATTGACTATAGGGTTTTTTTTAAAAGTATTAGATGTAATAAGGGATAGAGGTTACATGAATTAAATGTTTTAGGTGTTATATGGACAAAGGAATGAAGGATTTAGCAATTATATCCATTACATATATAGATTAGGGGTTATAGGCGTTATGGCATGTGCGCCTTAAATGCTATAGGATTATGGATTATAGGTTCCATAAGGATTGTATGATGCTAAGGATTAATAGTTTTTAACATCAAATATTGTAATGCTTACAAGTTATATTAAGAATTATAGTAATCGGGGTGATTAAATTTAAATAGATTAGAGATTATTGATGTAAAGGATTTATTGATTATAATGATTATGGGTTAAGTATTTCCAAACATATGATTATAGAAGTTAAGAATATTATGTTAAAGGAATGAAGGATATACATGGATAAGTTATAGAGGTTATGAGCTTTATTTATTTAGAGTGATTAGTAGAAGCCATAGGTGTTGGGGTTTATGGATTCATGGCTAAATACGTTAGAGGGATTTAAGATTATATTAGGGGTTAACATATCTTAGTGGTAAGGGGATATAGTGATAGGGACTATATTAGGGGTTATATGACTTAGGTGTTATTTACTACATAAAGGGTCATGAGGGATGCTATTTATGGTTATAAGGGTTAAATTTTGGAGTAATTATTAGTAAGGTTTAAAGATGAATGGTTGTGTGAGAAAATTTTTATGGACATGAGGGTTAAGAATTGAGAGTTATGGAATTACAAGTGAGAGGGGTAATATCTTATATAGATTAAGAATGGTGTGTTATAGGAGTAATATAATTATACATGTTTGGAATTAGGTGTATACAAGTTCAAGGTTAAAATAAAGGATTATTGTGGTTAGGTTGGAAGGATCTAAAGGGAAAAGAATAATATGATTTAGATATTGCAAATATGTGTGTTTTCAACAATTATGTATTATAAGTTCTATGTTAGGGTTAAATGGGTTAGGAGTGTTGTGTTAAGGGTTGTTAAAGGTTATATGGTTTAGAAATTAGGGGTTACATAAGATATATGGGTTAGGTGTTAGATAATACGACGGTTAGCGCTATAATGTTATTCATCATGACAGTGATAGGGCTATATCACTGGTGGCTGAGGGATTATAAATATTAAGGGTTTATATGTTAAAGAGATAAAGGACATGTTAAGGGATATACGTGAGAGTTTTATAAGTTGATGGATATGTATTACATTGTATATTATTGATAGTAATGGTTATAAGAATCAATAATTATACATTTAGAGGATTTACAAGTTAGAGGATGAATCTTAGATGTTATAGAGGTTATAGTTTAAGGGGATTGGGTTAGGTGTTATATGGACTAAGGGATAAAATGGTTAACAATTATAACCATTATGGCTTATATAGATTCGGGGTTATAAGTACTAAGTGTTATGATCCTAAGGGTTATAAGAATTATATATTATATTGGCAACATTCTTGATAAGGCATAGGGTTCATAAGAATTAATGATTTAAATAGTTGTTTCTTATATTAGTGTCATAGTGGTTTAGTGTTAGATATGAAGGATTATAGTAGTTATGGGTTATGGTTTTATGTAATAAGAGATTATATACATTAAGGATCATAACATAAATCTGTGAGGGTATATGTGTATAAGGCATTAGGGGTTATAAGTGGAGGGGTTATAGGTTTTAGGAGTTTTGGTTATATTATGTGTTATAAGTGATGCTGTTACCAATTTGAGATTAGAAGATATATAGCTTATATGTAAAATGGTGAGTGACTATAGGGTTACATGGGTTAGGAAAATAAGGATTAAAGATAATAGTTGCTAAGAGCCATATGTGTTAAGGGGTGTAGAGTTAGGAGTCATATGGGTTAGAAGTTAGAATTATAAGGGTTGTGTTAGAGTCTATAGGATTTACATGTTGATTGTTAAATGTAAGAAGTAATAAAATTTTAAAATTTATATGTATTAGGGTAACAAGTACTTATACGAGTTATATTCAAAGATACATGTGTTAGGACTTTCATAGGCTATAGTAAAGCTTATAAATGTTAAAGTTTGATAAGGATTATATGGATTAGAGATTATATAGGCTCCATTTTAAACAAAAATATAATTATATATTTAGTTAATCTAAAAGATATTTAATTGAATAAAATGAAATTATTATGTATGCTCTATCAAACATATTAAAAATTTCGATTAAATATATATTGGATTTCTCTTCAAAATATATACATACATATATACATATACATATACAAAAAAAAAGAGAAAATAAAATATAATATGAGTGATTGGAGACTTCCATGGTTAATCATATTGTTATGGATTTCTAGACTAACAATGAGTAATATGTGTGATATGTCCATAGAGAGCCATATGAGTTAAAGAGTGTTGGAGAGACCTTTTAGAGCCTAACCCATCCTTATCTTTGTCTTCCCCCTTCCAAATGCCCATGTTTAAACTTCATCCCCCCTCTCTATCCTTCCCTTCATCTTAACTAAAAATTATGTCAACCTATTGAATCTTTAACTTTGATCTAATATATAAAATTACATATATTATTCACCTTATTTTATATTAATCTTTTCCTCTTTTTATTTTATTTTTGATTTTCGCTTTAATTCTTAGCTTCTTATTAGATATTAATCCTTATATTTACTCCGAACATCTTAGCTGAGTTTAATCCTTACTCCTTAAAGCCTTTACTATTTTTATTTTCACTTTAATCCTAAACCTCTTTATTTTCCCGGTTAGATTCTTAACCAATGACTTTATAATAAGAAGGGTTTTTGTTGTTGGTATTATTAAATTCCCTTAGTACCCCTTTCAATTAATGTTGCCCCACCTCAACCATTCCTTATATTCTATGATCTAATTTCTGATTTAGGTTGATTTAGTGGACATATTTATCATTAATCTTTCTAGGTTTAAATTTTCATATAATTAGGTTCCATATAATGATTATAATTCATAATTAAAATTTTAATTCTTATCTAGTTCCTTATATTAACTTTCTAGAATTTCAATTAAAAATTAAATTTAAAATATCTTATTTCTATTTGTACTATTTTCATTTTTCAAATTTACCAAATATTAATCATTATTATTTTGGAGTTTCAAAAATTGGTGGAATTTGAGTGATTTAAATCAGATTTTGACCATTAACCCAACATTCGAATAATTTCTGGTTTCAAAAATTGGTCAAATATTATTTATTTAAATCAAATTTTGACCATTATCCAACATTAAATTATTTTCCTATAAAGGCTCTCCAACACCAGTTTATTCATAAGGCTCTTTGTGGTCCCTGATAATGGATAGAGACACCATCTGAAACATTGGACAAATCACACATATTACATAGTGTTAGTCCATAAATCTCCAACAACATATAATATTAACTTAATCTACTTTTTAAAAACTAAGATTTATTATTAATGCTCATCACTTACATGAAAAAAGGCGATTTTGGAGCTAGGGTTACAGGTTAGCGGAGTTCATTCTTCATGGAAGGCCATAAAGGAGGGAGCTCCACTCCCTCCTACAAGCAAGTAATAGCCAGCAGGGGAAAAAAACTAGTAGAAGAGGATAGAAATCCTTCAGCTGAAAAACAAAGAAACAAAAAAAGGGAGTAGGAGGGCTCTGAATCCATGGAGAATAACAAAAATAAAGAAAGAAAGGAAGCGGACAAGGAACATGGCACAAAAGACAAAACTCAAGGGGGACCACGCAAACCCAAGACTACTATCACTCCTAGAGTTGTTTTGAATGATCCTGCTCTGCAGGCGCATATGGACCACATGCAGACTTATGCAATAATTTTCAAGTTCATGGGTTTATGGCCCACTGAAAAACCATTACAATCTTGGATTAAATACCACTGGAAACCAAAAGGAAGCATAGAACTACATCTTGGGTCAAAGGGATTCTTTACTGTAGTCTTTGCAAACATTGAAGATAAGGATAGAGTATTTGAAGGGGGGCGCTACTTTTATGCAGCAGTAGGCCTGTATATGAAACCTTGGATCACGAATTTTTTCCCAAACCCTGAAACTTTTACCTCGGTCCTGGTCTGGGTAAGACTCTACTCTCTACCTTTGGATTACTAGCAACTAGAATCCCTTTCTACCATAGGAAATAAGTTAGGATGTTTTTTCAAAGCCTCTGAGGCCACCAGAAGAGGAAAATACACATCCTTTGCAAGAATATGTGTGGAGATGGATCTTTCTGGAGCTCTACCGGATGAGGTCATATTGGAAGTGTTTGATGAAGAATGGGTACAAAGAATGGATTATGAGGACATCCCATTCAAATGTCGTAAATGTCATGAACATGGGCATCTATTCAGAGATTGTCCTCTCAGTAAGAGTGAAAATAATAGTAAAACCAATACCATGAAAGACACTGAAAGCTTTCACAAAGTGGTCCAGAAAGGAAAAGGGAGCAAAAGGGGATCGAAGACACATCAAAATGAAAGGCAAAAGTCCAGTCAAAACAGGTTTCAAGCACTAGAAGAGGAAGAGGGGATAACGAAAGCAGATCAGGCCAAGGGAGACACTCCAGTGAATGAGGAGAACGAAGAAGAGGATGAGAAAACACAAACCATTAACAAACAGAAAGAAGAAATGATGAGTGACACAGATTTTGAGATGGATCTAGAAATGACCCAGAGTGAGATGGATATGGAAGATCACGAACTACAAGAGATTTGTGAGAAAGAGAATCTAGATCTAAAAGGATCCCTGAAACAAGGAACTAGGGAGGGAGTGGATTCATTACCTCTAGAGGAGTTCAATAGAGTTCAACAGCTGTTCTTATGAAAAACTCAGACCACAAGGCTGGAAAAGTAAGGGACTCATAAAAGGCAGAGTAGCGAAGGTGTGAAAGCTTTGAAAACCACATTGGGCTTGGCACCCAGATACCCAGGAAAGAAAAGAGGCAGGAAAAAGAAGAATGAGATTTTGATGGAATGTGGAAAGCTAATGATAGACTCAGGTAAGATGAAAGACCTATCCAATTACTCCTTTACAAATCTTTAATAATGAAGTTCACTTCTTGGAACATTAGAGGCCTAGGCAGTAAAAGAAAACAAAGGTTACTTAGTAATAGAATGAAATAAGCAGCACCGGATGTAATCTTCATCTAGGAGACTAAATGTTCCATTCAAAAAATAAAAGAAAGTCACATTAAATGGCTCAATAAATTTGAGTTTCTGGAAGTCAAAGCAGAGAATATAGCAGGTGGCATTCTCACACATTGGAACCCCCAAAAAATTGACATTATAGATGTAGAGGCAGCTAGGGATTATCTATCAGTGGTCATACATCCAGTGGGAGATAAGGAAGCCTACCGCGTAACGAATCTGTATTGTCCCCAAAGATTGGATGGCAAACTCAAGCTTTTAGACTCCCTGTAGGATCTTAGGGAAAGACATGCAAACATCCCTTGGATCTTGGGGGGTGATTTCAATATGATCAAATCTTTGTCAGAGAAAAATGGGGGCACCAGAACTCTAAATAAAGATTCCATTTCTTTCCTTTCTTTCATAGACAATATGACGTTAGTGGATATTGGTATGAGTAATGGTACCTTTACTTGGAAGAATAAAAGAGGAGGAGAATCTCAGGTGGCTTCCAAATTAGATAGATTCATCATCTCAGAGGATCTTATGCTCAAGGAAAAGGACATAGTGGTAAGAGTTCTCCCCTTTGGAGGCTCCGATCACTGGCCTATGTAACTAGAAATGTAGGGCATGGCACCCCCAGGAATAGACCTTTCAGATTTGAAAACATCTGGCTTTCCCACCCAGATTTCACCAAAAAAATAGCCATCTGGTGGGCTAAAGAATTAAACATTCAAGGCTCTATCATGTTACTACTCCAAAAAAGACTAAAACATATCAAACTCAAGCTCAAGGAGTGGAACAAGAAGGAGTTTAGTAATATTTTTGAAGGAGAAAAATCTGTTGAAGGAAAAATGCAGGAACTCAAGCAAACCCTTACCAGGGAGGGTTTTGATAAGGTTAGAAATGAGCAGGCAACCAAGTATCAACAAGAATGGGAGAAATTCTGTAAACAAGAGAAGATTTTCTAGAGGAAAAAATCTAGAGTGCAATGGCTAAAAGAAGGAGAACGCAATACCAGATATTTCCACAGATCCACTGTGGCGAACAGAGCTCACAAAAAAAATTCTTCTATCAAGGATGAAGGAGGTAATCTTCTTCATTCTCATGAAGAAATAGTAGCAGTATTGGTTCAGCACTTTCATGGTATTGCATAGGAATCTTGTTCAGATAGGGAACAATCTATTAGGGTTATATCAGGACATATTCCAAAGCTGGTTTCCAATGAGGAAAATTTCAACCTTAATTGACCAGTATCAGAAGATGAGATCAGTGAGGTCCTAAAAGAAATGCAAAATGGTAAGGCACCAAGTCCAGATGGTTAAATGTTGATTTCTTCAAAGCTTGCTGGAATATTGTTAAACAATGTTGTGGAAGACTCTAAGAGGGACAAAACCATTCTAAAAGCGCTCAATACCACCTTTACTGCCATAATTCATAAACAAGATTTAGCTCTAACTCCTGACAGGTTCAGACCCATTGCCCTGTGTAGTGTGGTCTACAAGATAATATACAAGGTTGTGGCCAATAGACTCAAACCTCTTCTCCCCACCCTGGTGTCAGGGGAACAATCTGGATATGTGGAAGGCAGGCAAATCCTCGATAATATAATTCAAGCTCATGAGGTGGTGCACTCACTAACAAGCAAGAGGAAGGTTGGAATGATCATGCAATTGGACATAGTCAAAGCTTATGATAAGTTGAATTAGAACTATATCAGAAAAGTTCTCATGGATTTTGGTTTGATCACAATTGGATCAAATGGGTAATGGCCCTAGTAACTTCTCCTAGTTTTTCAATTCTTGTTAATGGTTCTCCTTCAGAGACTTTCATTCCTTAAAGAGGCCTCAGACAGGGAGATCTACTCTCTCCCTTTCTCTTCATTCTCATGATGGAAGGGTTGGGTAGATCTATCAAGCATGCTAAAGACGTTGGTAAAGTCAAAGGTATCCAACTTATTGAAGATGGTCAAGTTTTAACACATCAACAATTTGTGGACGATACCATGCTGCAAGGCATCCCCATGGTCAAAGAAGCTCTAGCTTGCAAGCAAATCCTGAGAGACTTTTCCATGGCTTCAGGTATGGAAGTTAATCTCTCCAAATCTAAGATTTTTTTCTTCAATACTCACATTGCTATTCAAAGAATATTTCAAGAATTTCAGGCTTTCAAAGGGAGATCCTCCCTTCAAAATATTTGGGAATCCCTCTAACGGCCAAGCCCTTTCACAAGAACATTTGGGAGCCAGTGATTAGCAAAATGCAAGATAAGATTAGGAAATGGACTTTCAGATCTTTAAATTTGGTTGGAAGGTTGGCGTTAACCAAGGCTGTCCTTCAATCAATTCCAATCTTCATGCTATCAGCTCTCCCAACCCCCAAAGGTGTTCTATAGCAATTTAGAAACGTGCAAAGAGACTTTTTTGGGGGCAAGGGGGAAGAAAGAACGAAATGGGCCTTGGTAGCATGAGAAAAAATTTGCAAACCCAAAAACTATGGAGGACTCAGACTGGATGATCCTGAGACTCTAAGTAAGGCTTTAGGAGCTAAATTATGGTGGAGATGGGTTAAAGATCCTGAGGCACAATGGGTGAATATATGGAAAGAAAAATATGCACACATGTGGCAAAACAAAGATCTAATAAGAATGTTAGGATTCAACAAGGGCTCTCACATCTGGAACAGCGCCTGGGACAATAGGGGCTTAGTCCAAGGAAACAACTTCTAGGAAATCAGAGAAGGAAACCTTACCTTATTCTAGGAGGACAGATGGCAACAAGAACCCATTTTGTTAAAATAAAAGTTGAGGGATCTCAAGGAGGATACAGATACTAAAGGGTTATCTAAAGTAAAAGACTTTTGGGTCCAAGCCAATAGAAGTGGAAAATGGAGAACTTGGAGGAACTTTGAGTTCAAGGATGAAAACCCCCTGAAGGCTAAAGCAAAGACTCTAAAAAATATGATGGAGCAAAGGAAGATTTTGAAATTGGGGGAGGAAGATTAGCTAAGACGGGGCAACAAAAGTGAGGGTACCTTTAATCTCAAAGAAGCAAAACACATTCTCCTTGACCTCAACTCACAAGCTCCAGATAAGACTTGGCAAGACCTATGGAGACATAAAGGATGGATGAATATTAAAATATTCATGTGGCTAGTTCAGCATAAGAAAATCCTGACCTGGGATAATATCACGAAGAGGGGTGTCCTTGGGCCTTCCAGATGTCAACTATGTGAAGCCCAAGAGGAAACTATGAAGCACCCTCTCAATAATTGCATCTTCACCTCCGGTTTATGGGATTATTTTGCCACCATTTTCTAACAGATTAACAGGGATAAAGGGAGCATCATTAATACCCTAAACAGATGGAGAAGAACCTTTTAAGACAATGAGATTCTTAGCTCAGCATGGGCCATCATGCCAAGTTTCATTATTTGGAATGTCTTGAAAGAAAGGAACAACAGAATCTTCAAGAATGAAAAGAGGTCATCCCAAAGCCTTTTAAAGCAGATCTTAAAATAAATCAAGGAAACGGTTGGCACTATTGTGCGAAATATCCCAAAGAACCCTCCTTCTGTTGCGGATTTGAAAAGTCTCGGTGATCTGGGTATGTAGGGACTTATTCCTCAGGGATGAGATAGGAAAGTTATCTCCCTGGTTTCTAAGCAAGATTTCTGGCATCCTCCCCCCAAAGGATTTTTGAAATTCAACATTGATGGGGCTTCAAAGGGAAACCTGGGCTCTGCGGGTTATGGAGGGGTGTTAAGGGATGAGCATGGTGAAGTACTTTTCATCTTCTACTATCATTTAGGAAGAGCGATGAATAACATGGCGAAATTGATGGATATGGAGAAATGCTTAGATTTTCTGAAACAGGATAACCGAAAAAATGTGATTGTTGAAGCTAATTCAGAGTTAATCATCGGTTCAGTTAAAAGGAACAGGAGGGGCTCAAGACTGGAAAAAGTCTCAAGGAATTGGCATCTGATCCAGGGCTTTCATTGGATTTAGTAACACCTACAGAGCCTTCGGACTTTTAGCTTTAAACATGGAAGAAGATTGGTAAATAAATTGGTTGATCTTCTCGCCAATCAAGGAGTGATCAACACAAATAATAGGGTTGCTTTTGGCTGGTAAGAAATGCCTTAGAATAGGTTAAAAGAAAAATGTTATCACCAGGTAGATGAAGACAGGATTTTGTTTCGGAGTAGGGCCATGGAGACATAATCCAGTTGATTCCAGTGTTCTATGTTTCTTATTTTTTCTACTTTTAGGTCTTCAGGGGGCTGCAATGCTTTTTCAACCATATTAAAACAAGTCAGCATTATTTTTGAGATTCTAGTGGTTACTCAATCAGGTGGTCCAGGATCGTCTAAGAAAGATTGGCTGGTGGGTGTTTCTTCCTTCCGGGTTTCTGGCAGAGAAAATGAAACGATAGGTAGGATCTCGGTTACTCTCGGAAATCGCAATACCCAAGATTTTCCGTCCAGGTTCGGTTTATCGAGTCGGGAGAGGTTTTTAGGTGATCGCGACCCTCACAAGCAGGAAATGGTTTTGCCGAATTTCGAGTGATTCCATATAGAAGGGTACACGTGGCGGTGGGGTCGGCTAAGATACCGCCCTCATCACACACTAATGTTCAGTGAACTTAGTCAGGGGGAATGATCCTTAGTCGTCGGATCACGCAAAGTGTTTCTACGGCATGGATTGATCGTGCAAGTTATCAGTCTAGTTGGCGAGAAGCACTAATGTTTAGTGATATTAGGTGATGTGAAATGATCCTCAACCGTCAGATCAGACAAGGCGATTCGACGACTAGGATTGATCGGGTTGTTCATCAATCTAGATTGGTGGGATTTCCGGCAACGACAATCTCCCTTCAAACTACTTTCTGTACAGAAAACATGGCTCTTAGAAATTTCCAGGTGATCACATTGCTCTTGAGTGGTAAATGGTATTGGATTTTTGGTAGCGATTCCATTAGGCTTCTTACACGTGGCAGGGGGTGGTATGGATTACCACCCCCCATCGCTCACTAACTTTAGGTCAACTTGGCTACGCGATATTGCTACTAGCCATTGGATCTAGTAGTTCGGATCTATGGTTAGAAACGGTCGTGCTGTTTCAGTGGGGCCAGCGATTTTTCTCCACGAGTCTTATTGGGGTGCTTTTTTCCTTAATCGGTGGTTGGTGCGCGAAGTATGGTCGGTGGCGACTGTTGATGATTTTCCAGGTAGTGGAGGTGGAAGGAACCATAGTTTTCCACGTGGTTGGAGAACCTTTTAGTCCAATTTTTTGTGTACTTTGAGAGTTTGATAATGACTATTGTAGGGGGAGCCATATCTATGGTAGGATGCCCTTTGTTTCTCGTGAGTCCATGAAGATGGACGGGTTTTTGTACATTTTGTAACATTATTTTTGTTTTAATGGAATAGAAGGATCATCTCTCGCTTTAGCAAAAACAAAATGCTCATCACTTACATATAACAATGTCTTTTTCTTATAAATTAAAATTACGTTATTTTAAAATTTTGGTATATTACATTTTAAAGGCTAATAATATTAAGTTATGATTATTTAATTTATATTTAAAATTTTAAGTATTATTATTTGATATTTACTATGTATAAGAGAAGATTTTGTTTATCTTTATATATTTTATATAATTAAAAAATTGACATTATAATTAAGTTTTATTAGTTGAACTTATATATTGAAAGTGGATGATTGAAGAAATGACTGTTATTAAGAGAAGATTTTGTTTAATTTTATATAATTTAAAGATTAAAATTATAATGTGATATATTGAAAATGGATGACTAAAGAAATTATTGTTATTATCTAAAATGATATTTACTCAAAAGTGTTCTTTTGTCGACTTTCTATGTGCAGAAATATATAATTACTGATTTTTTAAATATATAATTAGGTCAAAGGCATTCTTTCTACGGGCTTTCTATGTGCAAACACTCTCTATGTGCCAACATTATTCACTCTGACAAATCAACGAGCTTAGATTTTTTTTCTCCTCGCATGGAGACAGGTAATGGTTAGCCTTGGCCCTATGGTTACAATGTTTATGGTGGATACCAGTCATTTTTAGCCTTGGGAGGTACCTCAGTGATAAGTTAGCTCTGCTTGGATTGACATACAATTATTTCATGGTTCAACTCTGTGGGGAAGCTAGGATTTGGCATTAATTTTAGGATGGACTAGGTGTAGAGGGTGTTAACTCTCGTTTACTTTTCTGGAGCAAGGGTTGTCGTGGAAAAGTTGCTGGAGAAAGATTCTAGTGAAAATATCACATGAACAAGGTTCATCAACCATTTTTCCTTGTCGCTGACACCTGCACCTAGTGCAAGGTTCAATTCTTTACTTTTCTGAGGAAGAAGGGTTGGCATGTGGAGGAAGGTGTTATATGTGAAGCCAAATTCATGCAGGATTCTAGATCCTTCTACACCACCATTAGTTTCTAGATCTCCATCTAAGTCACATGCAGGATTCTAGATCCATCTACACTGCCATTAGTTTCTAGATCTCCATCTAAATCACATGCAGGATTCTAGATCCTTCTTTAGCCTCTATAAATTTGTAATTTCTCTGGCCAAGGAAACCAAGCCAAGGTCCAGCCCTGTTACATAATGCAAAGTGATTTCTATTCTCTAGTGGTTATTTTATCTATTTCGCTATTTCTGATTGAGTAATCTTGTTGTTTCTCCATTTGTTTATCTCTGAAATTATTCTTTGCTATTACCATCTGAGTCTCTAAGTATAAATCTGTTATGTGATACATGCTCTGAACTAACAACTGGTATTGGAGCCAGGTTCGAATATCCACTATGTAAGCCACTTAGTGCCATTGCCTTACTATGGCAGCATTGATTAAAACGTTGGTTGTTACCTCTGGAGCTATTGAAGGATCTGTCCAGGAAATCGGAAATCGCTGCAAAGAAGAGAGTCTAGGAAAAGGATCTATTCGGGAAATAGCTAAGGAACTAGCTGAGGGACGTTAAGACAGTTGTTGCAAGAAATGAAAAGGCCACGAGCATATGGTGAAACGTGCCATGAAGCCTAAAGCATGGAGTGCGTAAGTGCTTTATGTGGAGTTCGTAATTTTTTTCATCAAGATTGCACGTATACAAACCAACATATGTATGTGTGAAATGTGAAAAGGTTAAAACATTATATATGTTTTTATATTTACATAATTATATGTTGGAATTTTAAAAAGTATATTTTAAAAAGGAACAGGAATTTTGAAAAGGGTATTTTAAAAGGAGGAAGGACATTATTACTAAATTTTAAAGAGTAATAATTAAAGTTTTATTTTTAAGTGGAGTTTTTGTTTTTGGGCATCAATATATTGAAAATGGAGACAACAATTACAGATATGAAGAAGTTGAGCGGGGCTAATTTTGCCCTCTAAAAATCACAGATGGAGGATGTACTGATTTTGAAGGATCAGTATTTGCCGATTGAGGGCACAACAAAGAAATCCTCATCAATGCCAAATGAAGAATGGAATAAGCTAGATATAAAGGTGATTGCAACAATCTACCAATATCTAGCAAAGAATGTGTATTTCAATGTGTCCGAAGAAAAGGCGACTGAAGGATTATTGAAGAAGCTCCATGATCTATATGAGAAGAACACGACATCAAAAAAAGTGTTCTTGATGAAGAAGCTTTATAATCTCAAAATGAAGGAGGGTGCTTCAATTTTTGAGCACTTGAATGCATTTAATATTATTATTAATTAGCTTGCCTCTGTTAAAATCATTTTAGATGATGAAATTAGAGCTATTTTGCTAATGTGTTCTATGCCAAACAACTGGGAAAATTTAATTGTAGCTATGAGTACTTCAACAACTATAGGGACCCTGGAGTTTGATGATGTCAGCAACAGTTTGATGAATGAGGAACTGCAACGCAAGTCAATTGTGGAAAACCAGGGAAGAGAAGCTCTAGCTCTAGCTGATTGTGGTAGGAGAATGGATCGAGGTCAGCAAGGGCGATCAAGATCAAGAGGCCGATCAAAATCAAGGAGAGGAAGGATCATATGCTTTCATTGTGGCCAACCTAGGCACATGAAGAAAGAATGTCAATTTTGGAAGAAAGGACAAAAGGATCAGAGACCATCTAATACAAATCACAACTCGTCCAACACAAATGAAGGTGAGACTACTGTTGTAGCCACAGATGGTGATGTGTTGTTTACTTTTTTAGTAGAGGATGCATGTGTATATACATCTAGCAGTAGCTTTGATTAGATCCTTGACTCTGGGGCATCTCACCATGTAAACCCATGCAAAGATAGTTTTTTTTCATATAATCCTGGTGATTATGGTAGAGTGCATTTGGGGAATAATCATTTTTGCGGTATTGCTAGAGTGGGATATGTCCAGATCAAGATGAAAGATGGACAAGATATATTGTTGAAACAGGGTAGACATGTACCAGAAATTCACATGAGTTTAATCTTTATGGGATGACTGGATGATGAAGGCTATTCCACAAGCTTTGGAAAAGGATGCTGGAAAATTAGCAAAGGAGCATTGGTCGTGGCCAAAGGACCCAAGATAGGAACATTATACACATTGAATACACTGATAGGAAAATCAGATTTGGTTGCTATCACAAAAGAAGGAAATTCAGCAGATCTGTGGCATAAGCATTTGGGTCACATGAGCGAGAAGGGCTTAAAAATCCTTGTTGATAAAAATTTATTTCCAGGTTTGAAATCCTACAATCTTGATCTTTGTGAGCATTGTATATATGGTAGACAAAGAAGGGTTTCATTCCTTAGAGGTGGCCATGACAGAAAGAAAAATGTGTTAGAATTAGTACACTCAGATGTGTTGGGGCCTGTTGACATCAAACCATTAGGAGGAGAATCATAATTTGTAACATTTATAGATGATGCATCTAGGAAGGTTTGGGCATATCCTATGAAAAGTAAAAGTGAATTGTTTGGAATATTTCAAAAATTTCATGTTGTTTTTGAAAGAGAGACTAACAAATTGCTCTCAAGTGTCTAAGAATAGATAATGGTGGAGAATATTTCTCAAATGCATTTAAGGAATATTGTAACAGGTTTGGCATAAAGCATGAGAAGACTGTGCCAGGTACTCCTCAATAGAATGGTGTTGCAGAAAGGATGAATCACACCATTATGGAAAAGGTGTGAAGTATGTTGTCCAATTCTGGTTTGGAGAAGAATTTTTGGGCTAAAGAAATCAAGACCACTTGCTACCTCATAAATAGATCTCCAACTACAGCCTTGAATGGCAGTATGCCTGGAGAAGTTTGGACTGGTAACAATTTGAATTATCCCCTCTTTAAAATATTTGGATGTGAAGCATTTGTACATATTCCCAAAGGAAATAGAACTAAGCTAGATGATAAATCTATGAAATGCATTTTTTTGGGATACGCGGATGAAGATTTTGGTTATTGTCTATGGGATTCAATCAAACATAAGATTATTAGAAGTAGGGATGTTATATTTAATGAGTCAGAAACGTTCAAGAGGACTGTAAGTGAGTTGGAGGTCAAGAACGTTATTGACACGTTTGAAGAGCAGCAGGAAAACATACCACCAATACAAGAAAAAGAACAACAAATTCAGGAGCATGAAGAACAACAAGTGGAAAATGATGAACAACACGAAGAAGGAATCTTGCAGGAACCTTTACAGGAGTTTCAACCTGACAATACACCACCACAGTTGGTTCATAGATCTTCTAAGCCTCATAAGCCTTCACAAAGGTATCCTCCTTCCACTATATTTTGTTGACAGATGAAGGTGAGCCTAATTGTTTTCAAGAAGCCTGTAAAGTTGAGCATAATGAAGAATGGAAGAAAGCAATGGAAGAAGAAGTGAACTCTTTGCTGGAAAATAAAACTTGGGAGTTGGTAAACCTCCCAAAAGGTAGAAAGACTCTAGAAAACAAATGGGTTTACAAGATTAAGCATGAAGGTGAGGAAAAGAAGGAGAGGTATAAAGAAAGGCTGGTGGTGAAAGGTTTTGCCCAAAAAGAAGGTATTGACTTCACTGAAATTTTCTCACCTGTTGTGAAAATGTCATCCATTAGAGTCATTGTTGGTCTAGTTGTTGCTTTAGACTTAGAATGTGAATAGTTAGATGTAAAAATTCCTTTCCTTCATGGTGAATTGGAGGAAGAAATTTATATGGAGCAGTCAAAAGGCTTCATAGAAAAAGGCAACGAAGGCCTTGTTTGTAGGTTGAAGAAGAGTCTCTATGGGTTGAAATAGGCACCTCGACAATGGCACAAGAAATTTTATTCATTCATGTTGGAACATGGTTTTCGGAGGTTGGAAGCTGACCATTGTGTCTATATCAAGAGGTATGATCAAGGAAAGTATATCATATTATTGCTATATGTAGATGACGTGTTGATTGTTGGTCATGATAAGAATAAGATCAATAGATTGAAGAAAGATTTGGGTAGCAAATTTGTAATGAAGGATTTGGGACCAGCACAATAAGTATTGGGCATGCAGATTATGCGTGACAAGAAAAACAAAAGGTTGTGGTTGTCACAAGAAAAATATATCAAGAAGGTGCTTGATAGGTTTAATATGAAGGATGCCAAGCCAGTTGGTACACCCCTTGCAAACCACTTCAAGCTGAGTATTGAATTATGTCCTAGTGATGACAAGGAGAAGGAAGAGATGAGCAAGATTCCTTATGCTTCAGTAGTTGGTAGTTTGATGTATGCCATGGTATGCACATGACCAGAGATGGCATATTTAGTGGGAGTAGTGATTAAGTTCCTTGCCAATCTAGGAAATCATCATTTGGAAGCAGTAAAATGGATTTTGAGGTATCTCAAGGGTACTAGTCATTATTGTTTATGTTTTGGTCATGATGAGACTGTGCTTGAAGGATTTATAGATGCAGATATGGCTAGAGATATGGACACCAGAAAGTCCACTACAGGTTATTTCTATACATTTGCAGGTGCAACAGTATCTTGGGTGTCAAGGCTACAAAGAGTAGCATTCGTCTTTACAACAGAAGGAGAGTACATAGCTGCAACAAAAGCTTCTAAAGAGATGTTGTGGATGCAACAATTCCTAGGAGAGATAGGAATAAAGCAGGACACGTATGTGTTATATTGTGATAGTCAGAGTGCCATTCACCTGGCAAAAAACCTAGCATTTCATTCAAAAACCAAGAAAATTGACTTAAGGTACCGTTCGATCTAGCATGTGTTGGAGGAAGAATAGTTATCCTTGGAAAAGATCGATACAGATAGGAACCCTGCTGATATGCTCACTAAGATTCTACCATGAAATAAACATGAGTTATGTAGAGACATGGTAGGACTCAATGTGACTTGATTCATGACTCTTATTTGGATTCAAGTAGGAGAATGTTAAGTCTGAAGCCAAACTCATGTAGGATTCTAGATCCTTCTACACCGCCATTAGTTTCTAGATCTCCATCTAAATCACATGCAAGATTCTAGATCCTTCTTTAGCCTCTATGAATTTGTAATTTCTCTGGCCAAGGAAAGCAAGCCAAGGTCTAGGCCTGTTACGTAATGCAAAGTGATTTATGCTCTCCAGTGATTGTTTTATCTATTCCGCTATTTCTGATTGAGTAATCTTGTTGTTTCTCCATTTGTCTATCTTTAAAATTATTCTTTTCTATTGCCGTCTAAGTCTTTGAGTATAAATTTGTTGTGTGATGTATGCTCTGAACTAACAGAAGGCGAGTGGAGCTTCTACAAGGCAAGAGAGACCCTCGTTGTGCTGCTCTCATCAAAGGAAATTCTTTCGTTGTTGGCGATCAATGGAAAATTGTTCAATGAAGAACCTTTTGCAATATTTTCTAGTGTCTACTTTCTTACTACAATCGTCTTCCTTGCTTCCTTGCACTTATGTTCCAACTATCATGTTTTCCCTCAATATCAATTGGTTCAATCTTTTGCAGCAACAAACACTTTTTTTGTGACTTAATAAAATTTCTATCGACTCTTTCAAGAATTCTTGCTACTATGATAGCCAGACATATAGCCATTTGTCTGGCTTGTCAAATCTAACTACCTGCAAGTCTATGTTGGCATAAGCAACCTATTTCGATGCAAATTAACTAGAAAGATACACTAATAGATAGAGAATACAAGTCATAAGTTTTCAAAAAAAAAAAAAAATCCACACCACTGATTTCTTGTCATTATTATGAGCCATGATTTTCTCTTGTATAAACTTCTCTCCTGTCGAATACAAACTGACACTGAACATGCAACATCACTGCAAACATTCCGCTAAACAACAACTGAACTGAACATGCAACATCATTGCAAACAAAAAGGACATGCGAACAAATTGAAATGATACATGATATAATATTAAAATAAATTCTCCTAACAAAAAATGGCCATTTGCAAACAAGAAATACAACAAAACTACTGAACATGATATTCAACAAACAAATTCATATTCGAAGTCATCTTATCAAACTAACCAAACTTGAGCTTCTTCTTGGCTAGGTAGGTTCAAGTCTTCTGCTTCTTGGTTTTGTTTTCCGAGCCCTCCATCCTAAATCTTGCTCTTCAAATACCCACCATACTAACGGGTATATTCCTTAACATGGCTCACTACATCTACAACATGTGGCCATAGTTTATCCGGTATGGCGCACCAGGAAATGCCTGCCCTTAACAGTCATAAAGCCATTATATGGCAGATAAGACTACCAATCCAAATCCTCCGATAGACAAGAACATTGCAACTTCTACTAACAACACAATTTCTATTGGTATGAATATGGGACAGAAGAAAATGAGAACACGAGAGAGAGCCACAAACCCTACAACCGTTGCAATTAATGTGAGACCCATCATATGCTGCAAAACTGCATCATAAATGAACAGTGTGATGGAACCCAAGATCCGAGTTGAATTGGGTATATGATCTTGAATTTTCTGCATCACCACTCCGTGATACTAATCAACTATCTCAAATGCTCAAAAACCCTGAAAAGCAAAGAATCCTGTAAATTGTTCTCTGTATAGACTGGTAGTTTTAGTGCTGTCAGAAGCTAACTTAACCTATTGATTTAATTAGATCACATGAGTATATAATTGATAATTGATTTATGAGCACCACTTGATATTGGTTTTGCTTTAATAAAAATTGATATTGGTTTTGCTTTAATAAAAATTGCTCAGGTAAGAATGATTACGAACTGGGAGTACCTGTTGCATTGCATACAAGTGTGAGTGAGGGAGGGATTGAGTTGTAGATGTTGAGCTACAGTGAAAGAATCTCATACCACAGTGTTAGAATAATCATGCTGCCCAATGCCCATTGCCATGATGGCTAGTCAGTGGTAAGCGGCCAAGTCGGGAGGAGCAGTTGAAGAAATAATAATAGATTCCTGTAGAATCTACGATTGTTTATGTAGAAATTTCTATATTTGTTAATGCAATGATCAAACTCACTTCGGTGAGGGTGAGTCTTCCCAGTTCTATCAACTGGTATCGGAGCAAGTTCGAGTAAGCTCGGTGGTGTTGAGCAATGTGAAGAGGCAGTGAGTCGCTGTTGTGTTCCAGTCTGACCTACTACGTTTTCACTTTCTTTCTGAGTAGGACGAGTGTTCTGTATTTGTGAGTGCAAGTGAGAAAATGGCTCAGGAGAATGTGGTGGCCGTGGAAGAGAACTACAAGGGAAATGGTGCTATGCCTAAGCTGCAAACATTCTCTATTTTGAAATCCCATTTGATTGTGGAGGCTTCGCATGTTGTGGACACCATAAGTTGTTGAAAACATAATTCCAACTGCGCATCGTGTGAAGAACTGCAACATCATGGAGCGATTTAGCGATGAGTGTTTCAGCGTGCAGCGATCCCAGCGACTTCAGCGAAGAGCGACTTGAGTGATGACTGATCAGCCGATATCGCATCGGCGAATTGGCAGCGGGTATTATAAAGTTGTTTTTGTTATTTGCGATGAGCGATCGCCGATATCGCTATCGGCATATCGCTATCGGGGGAAACCAAATGGGCAGCCTTTACCATGTGATAAGTTGCGACCCGATATCCCGGACCTGATGGGTATTCAACATTTTGTTTAAAGTTATTTCAGTTCCGGCAGTGGCTTGTTTTATGTTTTTTTTATGTTTTTATGCATATATTAAAATATGTTATATTGGAGGTATCGGCAGAGATTGTGATCGGGAGTTCGCAATTGGGGAAACCATGGGTGCACAACTATTGCATGTATGTGTGCCATGCGATGAAGTCCGGACCCGATGGATTTCCAAAACCATATTGTATAATGGTTGAAGAAAAAGCCAACAAATAAATTTGACGTGAAGTGAAAGTTTTCTTACCGCCATTTATCTCAGTAAAACAATAAATGCAATTTACTGTGGATGGTAAGTTTTTGGTGAAGTTTTTAATTTTGTTCCAGCAGGAGTATGGGCAAGCCAGTAAGACCATTTAATTTTTACAGTCTTTCTTTTGCGGAAGTATGGCGATGTAAGTAACCTCTCCTGTAGTCATATAGGTATGTAATTTTTTTTGGTAAATGAATGTAATGAAAGGGAGGCACAACAGTGCATATGAGTTGTTCTGTGTATGTAAAAGGATACATGCTGCAGCGTGAAAAATTATCCATATGTAATTCTTACACAGAGGTGAATTATTATTGGTGAATCCCTTTGTGAGAGAGAAAGATCATAGTATGTAAAAGCAATCTTTTAATGAATAGAAATCCTTGGTGTGTGTATGAAAACTCTGTCCTCTGTGCTCAGGATTTTTTTTTTTTGTTTCCGCTGTGTTAAAATTCTTGTGGAAAAAGGAAAACAGAGCATTGTCTCTGTGTGTGAATTTTTATTGTTGTTTTTGGGATTTTACCAGAAAAATCCCCAACAGTGGTATCAGAGCAGGTTTAGGCTCTTTGAAAACATTCAAAGAAGCTGTAGGAAGGATTTTTTTTGTTGCAGCAACTTCTCCAGCAAAGTGAAGACTCAGCAAAAGAATCCAGTATCTCTCAGACCAGTTTTTGTGTTACTGCTGAAAGAATAGTCAGTATTTTAAATACACAGTCAAGGATTTAAAAGCATAGCTGATAATGCAAGGAATGGCTAGCACAAGCACTAGTATGGGTTTGTTTAACCCTCAATTCCCACAGTTCAATGGGACAAACTATGACTACTGGGCAATAACCATGAAAGCCCTGTTTGTCTGTCAAGATTTATGGGAATTTGTTGAAGATGGTTTTGATGAACCAGCAAGTGAGAATGAGTTTAACAGATTAACTCAGGCAGAGAAAGACCTATTGAAGAGCAATAGGAAGAAGGATTCAAAAGCCCTTGTATTTTTGTATCAAGCATTAGACAAGAGTGTGTTTCCAAGGATAGCAGGAGCTAAGACATCCAAGGAAGCATGGCAAGCCCTCAAGACAGCCAAAACTACAGTTAATAAGGAGAGATTTTGAGAATTTGTGGATGAAGGAGTCAGACAACATTGACTCATTCTTCACACATGTAATTGGTCTGGTCACACAAATGAGGACTCATGGAGAAACCATTGAAGAAAGGAGGATTGTGGAGAAAATATTGAGGGTCTTACCCTCAAAGTTTGATGCTATTGTCACCACCATTGAAGAGACAAAGGATCTCTCAAACTTTTCAGTTGATGAGTTTCATGCATCACTGATAACTCATGAGCAGAGGTTGAGTAGGAATGAAAACTCATCTCTAGAGCAAGCCTTTAAGACCCAGTTGTCTTTTGGAAGAGGAAGAGGTCAAGGCAGAGGAAACAAGAGAGGAAGAGGCAGAAGCCAGAACAGAGGTGGAAGGAACAGTCCAGCAAATGCTCAAGGAAGAGGCAGCAATTCAGATCAGAACCAAGGTCAAGGCAGCAGCCAACAAAAAGGACAAAATCATGCTCAAGGACAGAGGTATGAAAAATCCAATGTCTAGTGTTATTATTGTAAAAAATATGGGCATTATGCCAATGAATGTAGGAAGAAACAACATGATATGAGTAATAGTTCTAGTGCAAATATCACTAGAGAAAATACAAGCCAAAATAATGTTTTATTAGCTTGTAACATGGCTGAAACGAATAGTGAAGATATATGGTTTCTAGACTCCGGTTGTAGCAACCATATGACAGGAAACTTAGCTTTATTTTCTGCTTTAGATCAAGGTGTGAAGTCACAAGTCACACTTGGGACTGATAGTAAAATCTCTGTTATGGGAAAAGGAGAAATAAAAATATTTACAAAGAAGGGTGAAAGGAAAACCATAGCAGATGTCTACTATGTCCCTGG
>APFE031009715.1:62569-78668 GCA_000404065.3 Pinus taeda | reverse complement strand
AGCATGTTGAAGGAAAAGCATTTGCCAAATGATTATTGGGCTGAAGCTGTAAATTGTGCAGCATATATTCTGAATAGGTTTCCTACAAAAGCAGTGATGAACAGAGTGCCGGAAGAAGCATGGAGTGGGAGAAAGCAAGGAGTCACCCACATGAGAGTTTTTGGATGTGTGGCCTATGCACACATTCCAGATCAGTTAAGGAGGAAGTTGGACAGCAAAGGGGAGAAATGTCTTTTCATTAGATACAGTGAGGAATCCAAAGCTTACAGGTTGTATATCCCATCCACCAAGAAGTTTTTTATCAGCAAAGATGTTCAATTCATTGAAGATGAAGCTTGGGATGGAAGCATAGAGAAAACAGTGAATGTCAAAAACTGTTTGTCTCATGATGAAGATGATGAGGAGGTGGCTGAAATGCATTCCCAAACAGCAGCGCCAACACAAGGACAGCAAGGGACACCATTGAGGATAAATGAGAGCGCTTCTCCAAGCACACCACAAGGAGGAAATTCAAGTGCATCTTCAAGCACTTGCACACCAAATGAAAGAGGTAAGAAGTTTAGAAATCTAAGTGATATTTATGATGAAGGAATGAATTCCTTATTTGCCTTATTTTGTCATGTTGATGATCCTATTCATTTCGAGGATGTAATTAAAGATAAGAAATGGATAGAAGCTATGGATGAGGAGATTAATGTGCCATAGAGAGAAATAAGACATGGGATTTGGTTGAGCTACCAAAAGGTAAAGAAGTCATTGGAGTTAAATGGGTCTATAAGACCAAGTGCAATGCTGAAGGCAAAATTGAAAGGCACAAGGCAAGGCTGGTTGTCAAAGGGTACAAGCAGCAATATGGGAGAGACTATGAGGAGACTTTCACACCGGTTGCAAGAATGGAAACCGTGAGAGCAGTGTTGTCCATAGCAGCACAAAACAAATGGAAAGCCTACCAAATGGACGTGAAGTCAGCATTCCTAAATGGAGTGTTAAATGATGAGGTCTATATTGAACAGCCTCTAGGCTATGAGAAGAAAGGCCAAGAACACAAAGTATGCAGATTGAAGAAAGCTCTTTATGGGCTGAAGCAAGCACCAAGAGCGTGGTACAGTAGGATAGATTTCTATCTAATCGAAAATGAGTTTGACAAATGTGAGGGAGAACCCACCATTTGCATCAAAGAAAAGGATGGTAAGATTTTAATTGTTGTGTTATATGTTGATGATGTGATTTTTACAGGTAATGATGATTACCTCATTAAAAATTTCAAAACAATCATGAAAGATGAATTTGAAATGACTGACATGGGTTTCTTGAGATACTTCTTAGGCATAGAAGTAGATAAAAATGAAAATGGAATTTTTATCTCTCAAGTGAGATATGTAAATGAAGTGCTGGGCAGATTTAATATGCAAGAGTGCAAGGCAGCGATCACTCCCACAGTAATGGGATTAAAACTCAGCAAAGAGGACAACAGTAAGGATTTTAATCCTAGTTTATATAAGAGCATAGTTGGCAGCCTTATGTATTTAACAACAACTAGGCCAGATATAATGTTTGCTGTTAGTTTAATTTCCAGATTCATGGAAAGTCCAAAAAAAACACATTGGCAAGCAGCAAAAAGAATTATGAGGTATGTTAAAGGTACAAAAAGATTTGGCATTTTATATACCTCTTTAGAAAGTTCAGATTTAGTTGGCTACACCGATAGCGATTGGGCTGGAAGTATAGATGATCGGAAGAGCACTTCCGGTTATGTTTTTCATATGGGTTCAGGAGCCATTTCATGGGCTTCTAAGAAGCAATCCATTATAGTATTGTCTACAGCAGAGGCTGAATATGTGGCAGCTACGGCAGCAGCATGCCAAGCAGTGTGGATGAGAAGGATGTTAAGAAGCTTAGGCCAAGAGCAGGCAAAAACGACAGTGATTTTTTGTGACAATAGCTCAGCTATTGCACTGTCAAAGAATTCAGTGTTTCATAAGAGAACGAAACACATTGATACAAGGTTTCACTAGATCAGAGAATTGGTGAACAATGGAGAAATTGTCGTAGAACATTGCAGGACTCAAGAACAGGTTGCAGACATTTTGACAAACCCATTGGATCAAAAAAGCTTTGAATTTTTGAGAAAATGTTTGGGCATGATTGAATGCCCAGCAGTTGAAATTAAAGGGGATTGTTGAAAACATAATTCCAATTGCGCATCGTGTGAAGAACTGCAGTAGCATGGAGCGATTTAGCGATGAGTGTTTCAGCGTGCAGCGATCCCAGCGACTTCAGCAAAGAGCGACTTGAGCAATGACCGATCAACCGATATCGCATCGGCGAAATGGCAGCGAGTATTATAAAGTTGTTTTTGTTATTTGCGATGAGCGATCGCCGATATCGCTATCGGCATATCGCTATCGGGGGAAACCAAATGGGCAGCCTTTACCATGTGATAAGTTGTGATCCGATATCCCGGACCCGATGGGTATTCAACATTTTGTTTAAAGTTATTTCAGTTTCGGCAGTGGCTTGTTTTACGTTTTTTTTATGTTTTTATGCATATATTAAAATATGTTATATCAGAGGTATTGGCAGAGATTGTGATCGGGAGTTCGCAATCGGGGAAACCATGGGTGCACAACTATTGCATGTATGTGTGCCATGCGATGAAGTCCGAACCTGATGAATTTCCAAAACCATATTGTATAATGGTTGAAGCAAAAGCCAACAAATAAATTTGACGTGAAGTGAAAGTTTTCTTACCGCCATTTATCTCAGTAAAACAGTAAATGCAATTTACTGTGGATGGTAAGTTTTTGGTGAAGTTTTTAATTTTGTTCCAGCGGGAGTATGGGCAACCCAGTAAGACCATTTAATTTTTACTGTCTTTCTTTTACGGAAGTATGGCGATGTAAGTAACCTCTCCTATAGTCATATAGGTATGTCATTTTTTTTGGTAAATGAATGTAATGAAAGGGAGGCACAGTAATGCGTATGAGTTGTTCTGTGTATGTAAAACGATACACGCTGCAGCGTGAAAAATTATCCATATGTAATTTTTACACAGAGGTGAATTATTATTGGTGAATCCCTCTGTGAGAGAGGAAGATCATAGTCTGTAAAATCAATATTTTAATGAATAGAAATCCTTGGTGTGTGTATGCAAACTCTGTCCTCTGTGCTCAGGAATTTTTTTTTGTTTCCTCTGTGTTAAAATTCCTGTAGAAAAAGGAAAACAGAGCATTGTCTCTATGTGTGAATTTTTATTGCTGTTTTTGGGATTTTACCAGAAAAATCCCCAACATAAGTTTCTATAAGTGTATGTTTGGGGCTGAAGAAATTGTGAAGTCTCATTATTCCAAGCGTAAGGCTGACGAATAGCCCCCTCTCATCCTTCACGCCCATTTGAAGTTCGGTGCTATTGAGGTTATGGTCTGTGATGAGACGAGGAGGCTGGTGCAGAGGTGAAATCGCCAGTGGCCCTTAAGAGAACCTAAGTGATTCTCCATTTGGAGACGAATGACGTCGATGCGACATTTAAACTGGAGGTTCCAATTGTTCTTGAAGAGGTTTCCGAGCATCCGTGGGGTCAACGATACGGAAAGGTGAAGGATCCCTATGGTTTTGTATGGAGTCTCGCTACTACCATGAAGTAATCTGTCATAGCTGAGGACGTCAATGGATTATCTACCTCATCATTGATCGGGCCAAGGTATCGTTCGAGTAGTAGTGAAGGATTTCAGTGGATTAGGTGGAAAGGCCTGCGCTTGGAACTGTGCGGAGGGTGTCTGGAGCGACCTCATTGGGAATGCGTCGAAGATCAGTCAGATTTGCGAAATGATGTTGTTGCTCAAGTTCCTAGTGTCATGGAGTAATGCACGAACACATATTTTTTGGGAATTTCACTGCTGGAAGATCTGACTGTCAATAATCCGTTGTCGAAGATTTTGAGAAGCCTGCGAGTTGGGCCGTCATCTGTTGTGGAATAAAGCGACTGCTTGTAGAGTTCAGGTGAAGGAGAGGAGAGGCAGAGCCTCTTGTAGTTGAGAGCCATAGCCTGAAGTGTGTAAAGCCGTGGATTGTGTCCCTGCTATGCCGAGCACAATCGCAGCCTGAGGTAGCTGCAATGGTTTATCGTTGTGTATGGTATCACCGAGAGCTCGAGAGATTGAACCAACTTGGAATTTTATTTTACTATCTATGAAGGTCGTATAGCAATCGTTGCGGACAATAGTTTGTTGGTGGTGCCTGGTGTTTGAAATGAGCCTGGAAGCCGAGAAATGTTGAGGAAGAGGGTCGAGGAATGCTAATGTGAGATCTGGTACTCAAAGTCCTACAACTAGAAATTAATGAGGCTGTTTGGCGAGCAGGAACGTGGACATGTGTTGATTTGTATGTTGTGGTGTAGCATCTGGCGAAGGAAAGCCGTAAGGCCGTTGAGTAGCATGGCTACAAGCCATTGTTAAGATTTGGTCAGACTCATTGCCAGAGCCTGTGGAGCTATGTGAGGTCCAGTGTTGTCCGGAAGAGGCCATAAGGGTGAGCCTGGGAGCGTATGAGCTCAGAGCCAGAGCTCTAACCTTCATTGTGTGCAGAGTTATGGGCTCTTCGTGTGAAGAGCCAGAGGAGGGCTCGATAGTGGTGAAGGGTAAGTGGATTCTGCCTTATTGTTGACTTTGCTGGAGAGTGTTGTTTCCAGTGGAGTGTCCACATAAGAGGGTTGAGGGTTGTGTTACTCGTGACACCCATGTGGCATAGAAAGTATCTAGTGGAGTGTTGGAAGATGACAGATGAGTGTTGGCAGATGACAGATAAGAGTATTTGTAATCGAGTGTCTGTTGATGAAGAACGTGTTGACTGTGTGGCGTAGATCTAGTGGAGTGAGATAAGAATGTCTAAGTGTCAGTTGATGAAAATTGTGACACCTGTGTGGAATAGATCCAATGGAGTGTTGGCATGTTGGCAGATAAAAGTGTCTCCAACCGTGTGGCGTAGATCTAGTGGAGTGTCCACAGATAAGAATGTCTACATACAACCAAGTGTCAGCTGATGAAAATTGTGACACCTGTGTGGAATAGATCCAATGGAGTGTTGGCATGTTGGCAGATAAAAGTGTCTCCAACCGAGTGTCCGCTCATGAAGAGTGTGACGCTTGTTTGGCAAAGATCGCAGAGAATATCCAGTGGAGTATTTGCATATAGGTATGTCTCCAACACCCTGTTCCCTGAAGACATTGTGTCCATTAAAGAGAGTTGTGCTGTGTGAAATCAATAGCAAAAATGAAATCCCCTTGTAAGGCCTAGCTGAGACTGAGACTAACAAGCACTTTAAAATTTAGGATGTTGTGATTAAGGGGAAGCTTGCTAGCTTGTTAGAATGATCATGCTGCCTAACACCGGTTGCCATGATGACTAGTAGGCGACCAGAGTCAGCCAAAGCAGTTAAAAAAATAATGGCAGATTGCTATAAAATCTACAGCTGTTTGCAGGTATTATTTTCCATATATATTAATGGAATGATCAAGCTCACTTCGGTGAGTCTTCCGAGTTCTGTCAGACAGAACAGGACGTTCCTATCTGCATGTTATCGACTGCTTGGCCAGATCGAGTTTTGGCAGTTTCAACACTTGTAACATTTGGTTTCCCACCACTTGGCAATTTATTTGAAACATTGAGAAATTTTTGTCATTGTGATTTTACTGCGTAGGCCTGGTGATGTCGATTCAACCGTTCTTACTCCAAGTTACTAATTTTCATCATGAAGCATAGAAGTAAGTTTACACAAAATTCGTTGGAAATTTTAGTTTTACATAGCGCGTCCAAATCGGGGAAGTGAATTGGAAAGCTAAAGGGATAGTGATGAGGTCGATGTCGTGCTATGTTTCCATATCTACTGTACTATTATCATTCGGTGAAGGCCCATGAAGCAGCGTACCTGCGTAAATCCAACCCAAACCCCAAATCCAACCAGAGGCAGAATATTGTGAAAATAAATGGAGTAGCCATCTGCCACGTGGATACGAGGGAGTTGAGTGCATTTTAATTGGTAAAATTATACTTTTATATTTATATTTATAAATATATTGTCGAGGATCAAATGGGTTCAAGGAAGTTAGATGTTTGAATTTGTTTACCTTTGAGAGTAATTGCTAGTCCATATAATCTTGGTTATATAACATGAAAGGGCTATGCAATTAGTAAATATTCTAAATTTTCTAAATTTTGTGACGAAAGTTAGGGAAACAAAGTTCAAGTCAGGTCTTAATATTCTTAGATTTGGTGTCATAAAAAAAAATACTACAAAATTAGATTGCCACCCTCAGACATACTAAGGTTAAATCAATAATGACCATCATAAATAAATGATAAAAAGTTATAATAAACCAAAAAATAATTAAATTAATAATTTTATAAAAATATAACTAAATTTATTTTCAATTAATTTAAAACTAATTCTTTTAATTATTCTTATATAAAACTAATATTTAAATAAAAGACCAGATTTAATATTAAAACAAAAAAAATTAATTAATAATTTTAAAATTAAAATTTAAAAGAAATATAGAAAAATCACCTTAATGATAATAATATAATCCAAAAGACTTTCCATATCTCTACTTTCTAAAAAATAAAAAATGATGATCCACAAGAACTTAGTCTTCAGAAAACAATTAATGAGCCATCCTTCTAAAAACAAGCGAATATGCACTACAGATCTGAAGCATAGGAGAACAAAGTCTTCAGCCTTAGCAGAGCATGTGGATAGGACCAAGCACCATGTCTGTATTGAAGAGGCCAAAGTTATTGCCAAGGTTGCTCAGTTCCATCATCGCAAATTGAGGGAAGCTATTGAAATTGAGCGAAGGCCTAACAATCTCAACAGAGATGATGGCTGGAAGGTAAGTAGATGTTGGATCCCTACCCTTTCTTAGGGCTTCTTCCCCTTCCCCCGTGTTATCCCTGGTGCTTTTCGTTCCTCTTTGATCATGTGGTTTTCTTGTGGTTTTTCTCCCGTCCTTCGCCTCCTATTTCTCCTTGTAGTTTTTCCCGATTGATGATTTTTTTTCCTAAATGATCTTATCGAATATATACACTGTTAATATAGTTATATATCGTTAACTATTTCATATTATTATCCTTATCCTCTTTTAATTGTTTACTTCTACTCGTATCATTATTCTTCTTTATTTTTAGATTTATGGTTTCTTGAGTTTTAATTTAATTTGATTAGATGATTAACTGGTATTGATTTTTCATGACAAAGGTCTTTTTCATGTGATTTACCCGGAAGCTCTTCTTATAACTATGATGGATCACAGAAGCCTCAATTCTACAATGGTATTGATTTATTTAATAAATTTATAAAGTTATTTTATTCTCCTGTTTAATTAATACTTACTTTTTATTCTTGGATTTATTTTTTACTTTATTTATCTTAATCATTTTTTAGATCTGGTTTAAGTTTATTTTTGCTATTTTTACTTTTATTTTTATTTTTATAATATTATTATTAATTGATAAATTAAATAATTTTATAAACAAATAAAAATTTGGTTATATACATTCAGAATAATTAACTAATGAAATAAACAACTTACTTACCTTTTTAAAAACTAACCATTAAAATTATCTTTCACCTTAACAAACTCATAACATTAAGGAGAATTAATTAATTGAATAAGCATCTTAATCACCTTTTAAAACTAACCATTAAAAATAGTAATCTTAAGTTTCACCTTAACAAGTGAATAGATATATTTACATATATATGTATAATATATTACCGACAACCTAACATTATGATTAGATTATATACATATATACAAAATTTAGTAATATTGTATCTAACTAAATTAATAATTTAAAACTCACCTTTAGTTTAGTTTATTTACTTACCTACTTTAATTATTTCCATAATAAGAAAACTTGAAATAATAATAACAACTTTATAACCATTAAAATTATTTAATTGTAGCAACCTAATGTTAGTATATTATTTTGAATAAATAAATAATTTGTTGTTGGGTACTAGTCCCTTTTTACCTATTTTTAATTATTCCCATAAATATAACAATATATTAATAATATTAATATTAAAATAATAATAAATAATATTAAATTAACGAATATAATTTTAACCTAGGTCGTATGGTCAAAATTAGTCGTTATTCAGAGTTAGCCGTTGGAATCTATGCTCAGACTATTTAACATGTTAAGCTGGATCTATGTTTTCAACTTGTCCTCACGATGAACCACACTAGTTGGTTCGAAACGCGTGGACAAAGGTCTTTCTATATGTGATTTTTGCTGAATCTCTTATTATAACTTTGATGGATCACAGAAGCCTCAATTCTACAATGACTAACGATATAAAGGCGTTGCCCAACTATATTAATAGCAAAATTAAACACATAATAATTAGCATTATTTTTTATGGTTTTAAACATATAATAATCCGTATTATTTTTAATAAAACTATCAAACAACTAGCACTCGAAAAAGTATTCATGGCTGCTAAAGCAAAATAAAGAAAATAACTTTTTATGACTTCACAACCTATCAAACAACCATTTGCAAAGAAAATAGCTGCCGAGGCAAAATATAGAAAATAACCATTCATAACTTATCAAACAAACATCTTCAAAGAAAATATACATTTATTTGTATTAATTAAATAAACCTTCAGCTTTAGAAATTTGTTTTTCTTCTCCATTCCTATATATATTTCTAATAAATATATAAAATGGGTGAAAATAGAGACGTGAACTCAACTTCACTGTCATGCATCAAAAATATTAGACAGTCAACTTTGCCTAACAGAGCTGCACTGCATTGTTATTGTTAGGTAATCTTAGACCGTCAAATTTGACAAACAGAGCGGCACTGCATGGTTAGATTAAAAAAAAAAAAAAAAAAAAAAATCCAAGTTAACTTTTCTCTCTTTTTTGGGGTAATTTCTGAAGTCTTGGCACATAAATGTGATTATCTTAAAGATTAATTCAATTGGTCTTACATATGTACCTCGCTATGAGAACGTTCCTATCAAATTTAATTTTTTTTTTATCAGCTTCATTAAATTGTACACACCAACAATTCATTGAATAAAACACAAATCCCACACCACATTCTAGCATTCATTAATGGTTCACATACACACGTCGTCTCTCGTGTTCCCACTCACTCTCTCAGACACATGCAAGACATAAGTTCCCTGGTAACGTACAAAGAAAAATGATGGACTTGATGAAGCTAAGACAGATTTAATTCTATGAACGAAAATTCTTATCAATTCAAACATGTAGATCACATAAGTATCAAACTCACAGAATACTTGAGACTCACATTGGAAGGGTCTTTCTCTTTCTGTTTTCCTTGACTACGAATTCGCTCGAGGTCTCCATGTTTACAAATTTTTATTGCAGCTTCCTCTGCATCAAAATTCATTGAACATAAATGAAATTTTGGCAAAAAATGCAGCATGTAATACTGACACGGAATTGCAAATGGAATCTGAATATATATATGCACAACATCATGATAATTCTTTGTTCAAAGTACAAAGAATTCTTACACCAATGGAATTTCTCATTTGAGATCCCACGCAAACAGTAGGAAATACAAAGTAGACAGCTATGTGAAGAAAATTATGAATACGCCTTGGCAAGGAAATACCATGTGAACCCGACGTAATTATACAAATGCCCGCAGATCCTCCACTGCGTTATCTCAGAGCTGAGGGACTCGAACCCGGGTTGGTCATATTATCTGTAGCACCGGAGATTGCCGGAGGAGTGCCCTTTGGCAGGGGAGCAGCAGAGCTCGGCGCCGTTACAGAGCAGCCACAGAAAAGCGAGGAGAAGCACTGAGAACGCCAATAGCTGTGGGAAAATGAACATTTTAAAACGCTATGAGACGCTCCAATCCATAACCGAAACCATGTGTCGAGCACTTTCTGTAGATTTACAATCTGTTACTCTGGGTCGATTCGCCCTCGTACTCTGAGAAAGACCTAGGAGCTCTCGAACTGCATCACGATTCGCGCAGTACTGCATATGCGAGTTCTTCTGTGATACGCGACTAAATTCAGATGGATCTGCGGACTGTCATCGCGTAATATGCGATTACCACCGCCGGATATGCGATCAGATATGCGAACTATCAACTTATCCACGAAGTATCACCTGATATGCGAGTTATCAACATTGGAAATGCGGGTTTTCGTAGGTTACGCGGAATATAACCACAGAATATTCGGATTATTGTTCTGATAAGCCCTTTATCACCTATTGATACGCACATTATTATTCCTTACGCGGAGCAACACCCAAGATACGCTGACGATTACGCTGATATGCCAGTAATTTAGCCGTTTATGCGACGATATATTTTAGTATTCGCCCGCAAAAATCGAAATATGTGTGAATATCCGAATTATTTCTGTGATACGCGAATTATCATCACGTGATACGCGATTTATCAGATATTACGCGCGTTCTCAACAAGATACGCGAAATATCACATAAAACACGAGTTATCAGCAGATACGCGGATTATCATAGGAAGATACGACGTTTATTACGCTGATAAACGCGCTGTCTCTGCTATTTGTGCGACTGTTTTTAGGCGGATATGCGAGTAATCACCGCGTATCTCCCGATATGCTAGCTATCTAAGCTGGATATGCGGATTATTTGCGCCAGGTATGAGAGTGATCAGTATTTGGTTATGAGAGTTATTTCCGCTGCTGCAAATTCTCTGTACCATTTATTCGACGGATCCATGCGCCTGGTTGGGTATTGTAGTTACGGCTTCGCATGGTTGCGCATCACATTGGGCACATGTGAAAGCAAGTTGTAGTTTGGTGTTTGACATCGATTTGTAGTTCTTCTACGTTTTAAAAACACGAGCTCGCACTTGCCACTGTTTCTATTCATCCACTCATTAACCCTGGCTTGCTTATTTCTTACGAAGGGCTTTCAGAATAGCTATCACTCTTCATTCAGGTTTTCGCGTAGCGAAATGGATCCAGAAACGAAAAATAGGAAATGGGTGGGATGTCTGGTTCGTAAAAAGTCGTAAGCGGTCCTCTCATTTTTCATTTTTTCATGGTTAAAGTATATAGAATATTAAAAATTTCATTATATTTTCGCACAAACATTTACAATAGATCTTTAATATTTATTGTATTTCAATATTTTAATAAAATACAAAATAAAATTATTTATATTATAATGTTCAAAAGAAATATTAATATTGAAAATGTTAGTTTTATATAAATTTTGATAATTATATTTTTAATATTATAGAAATGTAAGATGGACTTATTTTAATGGCTAACCCATATTATTTATTTATCAAATGATGTTCATCTCATGTCTAGGAAATTGTTTTGATATAGTGTAATAAATTACCATATTTTTTTTGTAAATCTTTTGATATATGGGAAGTTTTATAAATATTTTATTATTATTGCAAGAATTTTAAAGTAAACATATAGTGTAATTAAATCTAACCACTTCAAAGTTCAAATGTTTCAAATTGTTTCAAATCAAGTTAGCACTATTTTACTATTATAGTTATTTAAATTATTGGTAAATTTTGATATGCGTTAAAGTATTTAATATTTAAGTTGTTGATAAATTTTTATAGCCATTAAAATATTTATGTACTATTTGTAAGGTTAAGAATTTGTAATAAGCTTATGAGATTAAGTAAAGTTGAGAATTTGTAAAGTATAAAAGTAATAAGTTATCATTGGAAGCATATCGTTACTTTCACACACCAACCTAGTTCACTTCAAAAATTTTAGATTGGCACATGATACAACAACACAAGTTCATAAGTTCTGCAAACATCTCAAACCTTACCCTGTCATCATCTAGAACCTTAAAATCCTTTGCAAATACATGATAGTTGACCTGAATATTATGGGTAGGGAGAGGTAATTTGAAGGTATGTAAGAAAGTCGAAACTTTTCCATCTAGAGCTTCAACAAAGGAGGCAACTTGCACATCATTCACACCCAAGATATGATGTAGGGCCCTTACTGCCCTTTTAGCTTGTCTTTGGTTGGAGAATTCTTGCATATATGTAATTTAACTTCATTCTCCTCTAGTTTTGGATATCACTTATCACTTAGTTGTGCATTCATTTTTTGATTAAACCGAACATTGATTTTGTAAAATTTTCAACCATTTTGGAGTTTATTCATCCCTTAGTTGGCATTTAGTTTCTGATTAAACCAATGTTGATTGAATTTGTAGATCACGACAAATGTTACCTAGCCTATCATAAAAAATGCATAATTCGCATGGAAATTTATAAGGGTTATGTCTCTATATGAAGAAAGAGAAAGATGATAATAAAAGTTGAAGTGAAAAATTAAAAAGGGAGTAAAAAATGATCAATAGTGTTTATGTTATCCAAAGTATAGGACAATTAAGTTCCACTGCTAGTTAGTAGTTGCACAGGGAGTGATGGTTGAATCTACATGTACCAAGACCATCGGTGTGTGGGAACATGCTTTGACCAATCAGGTTTAGCAAAAGCATTCCAATAAGATATGAAAATAAGGTGAAAGGAGTCTGGTTGTCCAATATTTTGATACCATAGAGAGGGACTATCAATGACGGGAGTGTCGAAGACATAAAGGTAATACTTTTGATTACCTTTGGTAAGAATGTAAGGGATCATGTAACAGTCACCTATGGTGAAGCAATCAAATTGTTAAGGCTCACATTTTAACAGTTCCATATAATTCATGGGGTTACATCACATAAAATGCTCTCTTGGAAACATTGTCAATAACAAAAGTAATTTCACAGTTTTTAGAAACAAATAAGGATTAAGCTCCTTCAATCACTTGTACCAAATGATAAGGGTAGAGGTGAGTAGTCATTGGAAGTGTTGGGTTGTGTTATATTCTTTCCACGACTAACCTACTTAGTGCTTGGGGGGGTTAGAGGGGGGTGAGTAGCCCCCCTCTATGTGGTTCGGGGCAACGCCTTGGGAAAAATATTTTTGGACCCTATATTAGGTTGGGCGAACCTACCTATGGTTTTCAGTCGATGGTATTGGATGCTTGGCATGTATAAATATGTATTGTAACATTGAAAGGAATATAATGAAAAATTAAGCTGGTAGTCCCGGTTTTAGGATCCAGAGGAAATTTCTGTATATATGTGTTTTATGTGTTATGCTCTCGCATTATTTATTTTCTGTGTTTTAGAATTCATATGCAGGTAATTTCTGTATGGGGTTAAAACCTACATTTGGTATCAAAGCAGATTTGGCTTCAAGGGGATGCCTTTGTTGCTGAGGGGTTTCGCTCGGACCTATGGTAGACCCTATTTAGTGGGAGATTTGCGAGATCGATTTTGGTGGTGAAAGAAGATGGCGAGCAGTGGAAAGATATAGATCGAGAAATTTAATGGTTAGAGTTTTGAGTTGTGCAAACTCAAGATGGAGGATCTGTTGGTGGATAAAGATCAGTGGATAACGGTAGATCTGGGTTCTAAACCAATGGGAGTGTCTGATGAAGAATGGAAGAAGTTGGATCGGAAGGCAAAGAGCACAATACGATTGTATGTCTTAGATTCAGTATTGCTGAATGTGTCAGGGGAAGCTATGGTGAAGGCTTTGTAGGACAAGTTAGGGACTTTGTACCAATCTAAGTCTCTGGTGAATAAATTGTTCCTATAGAAAAAGCTATATAACTTGAGGATGAAATATGGAGACTCAGTGACAGAGCATTTGAACGCATTTAGCATCTGTTGATGTTAAAATTTCAAATGAAGATAAGTGCATCAGTTTGTTGTGTTCTCTACCAGATTCGTGGGATAGTCTGGTTATTGCAATAGGTAGCAAGGAAACTGCCTCATAGTTTGGTAAAATAGTCTCAGCCTTGTTGACGGAGGAGATGAGACAGAAAAATATGGAGAGCCAAAATGGTGATGCCTTGTCTGTATGAGGACGGTCCCAAAACAGAAACAAAAATAAGTCATCGAGTGGGAGATCTAAATCTAGAGGGAGATCTAAACCTTGAGGAAAACTTGTAAAGGTGGTGTGCTGGAAATGTGGAAAAAAAGGCCACTTCAAAAGAGACTGTAAATCTAAAGTCCTGACAAAGGAAAGGGATCTGATGAGGCTCCTTCTGTAGAGGCGGAAACCACCTTAGATGAAGGTGGGGATGTGTACTTGGCTTCTTCAAGTACACATGTAGATCATGAGGCATGGTTGATTGACTCAGGTGCATCCTTTCACTTCACTCCCCATAGAGAGTGGTTCTGCGAGTATGATAAATACGATGGTGGTGATGTCTTCTTGGGGGATGATAGGAAGGCTAGAATCATTGGTCGCAGAAAATTAAAGTTGAAGTTGCAAGGTGGAAGGGTTAGAACACTTCTAGGTGCTCTACATATTCCTTCATTGGCTAGAAATTTGACTTCTGTAAGCAAGCTGGATGATGCAGGTGTAAAGACAGTGTTTGAGAAATATACCTACAAGATGGCTTAGGGAGCACTAGTATTGATGCGGGGAGTTCGGATTGGAACTCTGTACAAGCTAAAAAGTAGCATTGTTATCGATGGGTGCAACAGTTATGTGGTTCCTGAAAGTGGAGCTGAAAATCTAGTGGTCTCTAGAGAGAAGACCATGCTGTGGCATCAAAGGCTTGGACATATTGGAGAGAAGGGCCTTCGAATACTTCATGGTAAAGGTATGGTAGAAGGTATGATAATAACTCTCTGGATTTTGATTTCTGTGAAAATTGTGTATATGGGAAGCAGAATCGGGTGAGTTTCCCTTCTGGTGGTAAGAGGACGAAACAGATATTAGAGCTTGTGCACAGTGATATGTTTGGAACTGTTAAAGTTCCATCACTGGGTAAGTCTATGTACTATGTATCATTTATATATGACTTCTCAAGGAATACATGGATATATTTCCTTAAGAAGAAATCTGAAGTCTTCGATAGGTTTAAAGAATTTAAAGCTCTGGTAGAAAATCAGACAAAGAAGAAGATAAAGGTGCTGAGGACAGATAATGGTGGAGAAATTTGCAGCAAGGAATTTGAAGAATTCTGTAAGAAGTGTGGTATAGCACGACAAAAGACTACTCCATATACACCTCAGCAAAATGGAGTCGCAAAAAGAATGAACAAGACGTTGATGGAAAGGGCAAGAAGAATGCTTAGTGGTGCCGGGTTAGGATAGGAATTCTGGACAGAGGCGGTGGATACTGCATGTTACCTGGTCAACAGGTCACCTTCATCAGCGTTGGAGGATAAGACTCCACAAGAAGTATGGACTGGTAAGAAACCCTCTCTTTCACATCTGAGGGTATTTGGATGTGATGCATATGTACATGTTCCAAAGGAGAACCGAACCAAGTTGGATAGTAAATCTGAAAAGTGCATCTTTATTGGGTATAAGGATGGTTTAAAGGGTTATAAACTTTGGAACCCAGTCACACGGAAGGTTGTGTACAGCCGCGATGTGGTGTTCAGAGAGGTGAAAGATGTTATTAAACATGAAGTCCAACCAAAGGAACCTGTGAAGATAGAGTTTGAACTAAAGGAGGAAGAATCAGACTCTGTAGCAGAGGAGGAATCAGAAGATGAAGAGCCACAAACTCCGGCTGTGAGAAGATCAGCTCGAGAAGGAAGGCAGCCAGAAAGGTATAGTCCATCTGCTTTCTGTTCACACTTTGCTTTGTCTGTTACTGATGATGATCCCAGAACTGTGAAGGAAGCAGTGGATTCAGAGGATGGAAAACTCTGGAAAGAGGCCATGTTTGATGAAATGGCATCTTTGCACGAAAATGAGGCTTTGGATTTGGTGGAGTTGCCAGCTGGAAGGAAACCCATTGGAAGCAAATGGGTGTTCAAGAAGAAGACAAATGTAGAAGGAAAAGTGGAGAAATACAAAACTCAGTTGGTAGAAAAAGGTTATTCCCAGGTGCCGGGAATTGATTTTGGTGATATTTTTTCTCCTGTTGCCAATGTAACTTCTATTAGGTTACTTTTATCTTTTGCCATTGTTTTTTATTTTGAGGTAGAACAGATGGATGTGAAGACAACATTTCTTCACGGGGATCTGGAAGAGGAGATCTAC
>APFE031009715.1:36804-59586 GCA_000404065.3 Pinus taeda | reverse complement strand
CACATTGATGTTCAGTATCACTTTGTGAGGCATATGATAGAAGACAAAAAGGTGTTGCTGGTAAAGGTGGACACTTTTGAAGAATACTACAGATGCATTGAAAAAATTTGTGAGCTCTGAGAAGTTCTCCTGGTGTAGAGAAACGATGGGCATTTCAGGGCTAGAAAAATGACTAAGCACTCCTGTGGTCCCCTGTGGAAAGAAAACAACAAGTGGGAGAATGTTGCGTTGTGTTATATTCTTTCCATGACTAACCTACTTAGTGAACTGGGGGGTTAGAGGGGGTCGGAGCCCCCCCTTCGTTGTGCCAATTGCGGAGCGGGAGGGTCACAAGGGGGTTTGAGGGGGGTGGGTAGCCCCCCTCTACAGGGTCCAGAGCAGCACCCCGAGAAATTTTTTTGGACCCTATATTAGCTTGGGAGAACCTACCTATGGTTTTCGGTCCATGGTTTTGGACGTGATGGTTTTCGGTCCATGGTATTGGATGCTTCGGCGTATATAAATATGTATTGTAACATTGAAAGGAATATAATGAAAAATCAAGCTGGTAGTCTCGGTTTTGGGATCCAAGTGAAATCTCTGTGTAAATGTGTTTTATGTGTTATGCTCTTGCATTGTTTATTTTCTGTGTTTTAGAATTCGTATGCAAGTAATTTTTGTACGGGGTTAAAACCTACAAGAAGAGGCAACATTTTTACTAAGGCATTAGAGACCAAATTCTTGAAGTCAACTTAGTCATACAATTCTTGATTTGTTCGTTATAATATATAATGACTCATGATCTATAGGTGTATATGTGTAATTCATGAGCATGAGGTGAGGATTTATTCAACATGTTTCTTAATTCAATTAAGCAAAGTCTTTTGGTGGAAATCACATAAGAGAAATTTTTGGCCGATGCATTTCGAACCAACAACTGGGATTCATCATCAGGGCCAGATGAAGAGGCATACCATGGCAAAGGCTTAAATAGAGAGCAATGTAGAGACATAATTTTAAGTAACGGCTATATTAAATGGCTAGTTTTTGAAATAAAATTAAATAATGATATTATTTCATCAATTTATTAAAAATATTAATAGGTAATGACTATATTAAATGACTAGTTTTTGAAAAATAATATTTAAATTAATTTATTAGAACCAAATATTACTAGTTCTTGAAAAATAATATTTAAATAATGATATTAGTTTATTAATTTATTAAAATATTAATATGTAACGGCTATATTAAACGGCTAGTTTTTGAAAAAATATTTACATAATGATATTATTTCATTAATTTATTAAAAATATTAATTAATAAGTTAACTCCTATAATTTAAATATTTTTGAGAAATAATATTTTAATTAATTTTTAAAGAAGTTGAGTAAAAAAAATTTATAAAAATGAGTTCAAGATCCTAATCAAGACAAGGTCATGGATAAATAATTAGTAGGAAATAAAATAACTAATTAAAAAATAAATAAAATAAAAAAAAATAACACAAGTCAAAAAATATATAAATAAATAAATAAAACAGAAATACTAAAATAAAATAACAAAAATAAATAAAAAATAGAAACTGATTATAGTATTATACTAATATATAATTATATATATATATATATATAATATTATATATATATATTATATAAATATAAATAATATATATAGCCAGGGGTCATATAATAAACTATCGGGTGAATGGTTACAAAGTAGTGTTGAACTAAAGTGGCTATATCTAAGGAACTGCTCTGCAAATTAGATTTAGGGTTTTCCTTAGGGTTTGTGTAGCTGGTTACCATGGCAAGGTGCAGAGGAAGGAGATCTACTCCCTCCCAGAAGCAACTAGTTATGGACAGAAGCAGCGGAGTTGGATCCCAATGCTTCAAGAAACTAGTGGAGGTGTCAGCAGAGGTTACGAATAAAGAAAAATTGAATACCATCGGACCTCAAGAACAAGAAGAGAACCATGAGGAAGTCGGTACGGAGAGGAGGACAGAAAGTGGCAGTCAGAAAGTTGCTTCCATGTATACATCAGGGGCATGTAGACCCAAGGCGACCACTATTCCTCGAGTCATTTTAAGTGACCCAATGTTGCAGGTGCACAGGGAACACATGGCGGAATATGTTCTTATCTGTAAATTTATGGGGATCTGGTTGATGGAGAAGGCTTTGAAAGCATGGATAAGGAACCTCTAGAAACCAAAAGGGAAAATAGACCATCACCTTGGGTCCAAGGGTTTCTTCATGGTGGTGTTCACAAGATTAGAGGACAAGGACAGAGTGTTTGAGATAGGACCCTATTTTTAAGCGTCTGTAGGCCTTTACAAGAGACCATGGGTAATGAACTTTGTCCTAGAATGAGAAACTTTCACCTCGGTGTCGGTATGGATAAGACTCTACTCCCTTCCTTTAGATTATTGGCTACCAGAGTCTTGAAAGGCTATAGGTAATAAGCTAGGGCATTTTATCAAAATCTCAGAAACTACTCTAAGAGGCAAATATACTTCCTTCACCTGTATATGTGTGGAAATAGACTTATCTGAGGCACTTCTGAATGCAATCATTTTGGAACTGTATGAGAGGAATGGGTGTAGATGGTTGATTATGAACACATCCCATTCATGTGCCATAAGTGCCATGAACATGGGCACGTATACAGGGACTGCCCATTGAACAAGATGGAAAACAACATGAAAGCCACTACAGGAAAGGATCCCGAAGGCTTTATTAAGGTTGGGGGTAAAGGGAAAGGAGGAGAGAGGTACCAAAAAAAAGGCATTGAAGACAAAAAATCAAACCACAATAGTTTCAAGATCTTAGAAGAAGAAGTCAAAATCAATGGGACAATCCAGGAATTAGAGAAAAATCCCAATGAGAAAGAAGGGGATGCTAACATGGAGGATATACTAGAAAGCAACAAATAAATGGATGATGTGCAAAGCATGATGGAGGAAAATCATGATGGATCTTAGCACGGACCAAGAGATGACCCCAAGTGAGGCAGGAATGAAAGACCAGGATCTAGAGGAGATTCTAGAGAGAGAATCTAGATCTAGAAAATTTTCTAGCACAGGGAATCAACAAAGGGGTTGACTCTCCGCATAAAGATGATTTTGATAGGGTTCAACAACTCTTCCTATGGAGATCAAAATCAAAGTGCTCTAGAGTAAAAATAAACCATGAAAACCAGGAGAATAAGGGAGTGAAAATGATGGAGGATACATTGATGATTTGTTCAAAGAAGCATGGTAGGAAAAGGGGAAGGAAAAAACAGAATGAGCTGTTGTCCGAATGTGGAAAACTTATGATTAACTCAAGTAAGACGAACGATCTTACTAGTTACTCCTTTACAAAGCTTTCTTAATGAAGCTTACAACCTGGAACATAAGAGGTCTAGGAATTACAAGGAAACAAAGAAATATTAGGAGTCGAATTAAAGAAGAAAAATCAGATATGATATTTATTCAGGAAACAAAATGTTCAATGAACAACATTAGAGAGATACACTATAGGTGGTTAATCAAGTATAATTATCTAGAGGTTAAATCATATAACTCAAGAGGGGGAATTCTCACCCTATGGGATCCTCAAAAACTTGGAATCCTGGATGCAGAAGCTTCTAGGAAGTATCTATCGATGGTGATTCAACCGTTGGGGGATAAGGAGATCTACATGATCACCAATGACTATGGTCCTCAAAAACTAGAAGACACACTAAAGCTTCTCACATCCTTTGAGAAACTTAGGGAGAGATATCCTGATATACCCTAGATTCTAGCAGGGGATTTCAATATGATCAGATCCCTTATAGAGAAAAAAGGTGGTACAAGGAAACTAATTAGAGATTCCATTTCCTTCCATAACTTCATGAATAACATAGGTCTAGTGGACACAGAAACAACAAATGGCATGTTTACTTGGAATAATAAGAGAGGAGGGACTTCTCAAGTTTCCTCTAAGTTGGACAGATTCATAATCTTAGAGGAACTCCTTATCACAATCCTTGATATATTAGCTTTAATCCTTCCCTTTGGAGGCTTGGACCACTAGCCTGTTCAACTGGAAGCTTCTTTTATGGCAACTCCGAGGAACAGACCTTTGAGGTTTGAAAATATCTAGCTCTCACACCCTGATTTCACCAGGAATATTGACAAATGGTGGATGGAATAAAGGCTCGTTCAAGGCACCAAAATGTTCATACTACAGTAGAGGCTCAAACACATCAAATCTAGGCTTAAAGATTGGAACAAACAAGAGTTTGGAAATATTTTTAAAGACAAAAAAGAAGTTGAGTAGAAAATCCAGGAGATTAATCAAATCAACATCTCAGATGGTTTTATTGAGAAAATAAAATTTGAGGTTGACTCTCTACAGAATGAATGGTAAGATTGGTGTATACAAGAGGAGATTTTATGGAGACAGAAATCGACGATGCAATGGATTAGAGAAGGAGAAAGAAACACAAATTTTTTTCATAGATCAACCTTGGATCACAAATCCCATAACAAAATTTCCAAACTTAAAGATTCTCATGGGAGAGAGCTTGTCTCACACATAGAAATAGAATCTATCCTAGTTCAACACTTTCTTAGCATAGTAGATGAACCTCTTGTAGATAGATCACAGTTCATAAACAAATTCACAAATTTCATTCCTAAGCTCGTAACTAGGGAAGAAAACCTCAATATTAACAAGCCAGTGTCAGAGGAGGAGGTTAGTAAAGTTATTAATGAGATGCAAAATGGGAAAGCTCTGGGCCCTAATGGTTTCACTGTGGATTTTTTCAAAGCTTGCTGGAAAATAGTCAAACAAGATATCCTTGAAGTTGTGAAAGACTCTAGGAGATCCAAAACTATTTTCAAAGCTCTTAATGCCTCTTTCATATCTTTGATTCCAAAGCAGGAAAAAGCTATTACACTAGATAGATTCAGACCCATAGCCTTATGTAATGTGGTGTACAAAATTATCTCCAAAGTGATCAGTAACAGACTCAAGCCTCTTCTTCCTTATCTTGTTTAAGAGGAGCAAACTGGTTTTGTGGAAGGAAGACAGATTCTAAACAACATCATACAAGCTCACGAGGTGGTAAACTCTCTTAGGAGCAATAAACAAGCTGGTATGATCATGCAACTAGACCTAGCAAAGGCTTATGCTAAGCTAAGTTGGGCATACATCAAGGAAGTGCTAGGAGCTTATGGCTTTGACCACAACTGGATAAGATGGGTTATGGTCCTTGTATCCATGGCTAGCTTCCCAATACTACTTAATGGCTCTCCATCTAGAAACTTTATTCCCTCTAGGCATGGAAAATTTTAGGGGCGAATGTTCGCCCTTAGGCGAAATTAAGGGGTTTTAAATTTTTAGTGGGCGGATATTTTGTATCATAGTACATTTTTACAAATCGCCTCAAATAGCCCACCTTATTTTAAGGGAGAGGGTAAAAGAGGTAAATTTAGCCCTTGAAATTAGGAGTTACAACCTTCCATTTACCCTAGTTTTCAAGAATAAATTTTATTTAAGTGAATCCTATGGGCCAAATACCATATTTATAAAAGAGGTATGGTAGATTAATAATAATATAAATAAAGGAGAGGTATGGTAAATAAATAAAACATTTTTTATATTTACTCCATAAGTCACCTTATATACATGCAAGGGTGTAAACAAATAAAGTCACCTTATATACATGCAAGGGTGTAAACAAATAAAAATATAAATAAAATGGAGGTATGGCAAATAAATAAAACCTCTTCTTACACTTACTAAAAAAGTATGGTAAATAAATAAAACCTCTTTTTATATTTAGCCCATAACCCTCTTTCCATTTATGAAGGCTCAAAAAAAAGGTTTTATTTAAGTGAATCCTATCGGCCAAATACCATATTTGTAAAAGAGGTATGGTAAATTAATAAAAATATAAATAAACGAGAGGTATGGTAAAAAAATAATTTATTTTTTTATTTTTTTATATATTTACTCAAAAAATGCATTATATTTAGGTGAAACCTATGGGCCAAATACCATGGGGTAGATTATTATTAATACCATGCAAAAAAACATTATTAACCCTAATATTAGTGTTAATAAAAATGAAAATGGCACATGGTATTGACCCATGGTATTCACGTGGAGTGTAACCTATTTAAATGGTATTCATGTGGAATGTAGCCTATTTAAATGGGGGATTTAAACTAGCATAGATCATTGGATCTACTAAGCCCTGAGAGGATCAAATATCGTGATATGCAAACTAGCATAGAGTGAAAAAATATTTGATCCCTCTCGGGGTGGATCAAGAGTAAAAATGGATGTTGTAATTTAATGTATGTTAAACATTTTAACTTGTTTAAAAGAAAAAATAAAATAAAAATAAATTATTAATTTTATTAATTTTTATAAATTACTAATAGTAATTTTTAAGCTCTAGGTTTACGATAACCCATGGTATTGACCCATGGTAATACCATGGTATTCATGTGAGCATAGACTATTTAAAGGGGAAATTCTATCTTAGATCCATCTTAATTCTGGGTCTACCAAGTGCGAGATAAATAGATTTCACCCCGTAAGAGTGGTGGATGTGGAGCTAAGATGGATATAGGTTGGTTTTTATGATAATGAAGATATTAAATAGACTTAGGAAATTATATTGTAAAAACATCTTAAGGTGAATCTTTAAAGCTACATTTAGTCACTTCACAAAATTTAGTAAAAAATACTAATATCTCCATTAATATTGGTTTTTAACTTTTTCTGATTTAACAAAAAAAATTCAAAACAATGAAACCTTATCACTCTTTGAGCAACACCCTCGCATAAGGTTTCTCACCATTTTTCAAACATTCTCAATATGGTATCTTCATGCTAAAGGTTTAGGTATTGATGTTGGATTAGTTGTTTGAAAAATAAGCTGGTTTGTAATACCTTTCATCTTTTCTGCTATTTTTAGTTTGTCTTAATGATCTGTAGGGGTTGGAGCCACTACACCATATTTTCCTAAAAGGTGGAGATTTCTCACCAAAAAGGAGATTAATCTACATGTTACAACGCAAATGCGAGACCTATGAGGGTAGTGAATTATGCTAATAAGCAATTTAGATTGGGAGGAACGTAATTAAATTTTATTATTTAATTGAAGATTTCCAATTAAAATAATAATAAATCTACATTTATATATTCATATATTGATTGGAAGGATTCTCACAATGGTCACTTCTTTCAATTAGATCCCTTTCAAGCCTTTGGGATACCTAATACTTTCTTATATAATATAGTTGGGGATTGCTACTTGCTGGCGTGTTGGGGTAAACAAAATTAATGTGTTTTTTTTATCTCACAGTTGGAGTCTATGGAATAAGAAAGAAATTTGATAACTTGAAAAAAGTGGTAGCTTGACAAAAGTTGTAGAGAAAAGATTAATCTCTGCTACCTTGACATAACTCGTTGTCAATATCAACACCTACAAGAACTTTGTTGTGGAATATTATCAAAATTAATAGAAGGATATGAAAGAGTGTATTGTAAGAACCTTGACAAACATGGCCACTGAAACTTGGAACATTGTTTGTAGGAAGAGAAAACTATGTTTCTTTTTTCCAAACATGTATGCTAGTATATTACAGTTTAATGAATATGTTTTCTTATTATCATATATGGTTTCATACTTTAACAAAACATTCTCCATGACTTCATAATGTTTTATTATTCGGGAAAAGATTTGCCAAGATCTTACAAGATTTTATAATTCAGTGAAAGATTCTCCATCATTGTACAAGATAATATAATCTAGTGAGAGATTCGCCAAAAAATTATATATGCATATTATATTATTGATAAAATCACCTCCCATTTTTCTTATGTATCATGGGGATTAGCCCATTTATTATACATATAAATTTAGGGTGGTTCTTAAAATTTTCCCTGCCTCTAGGGGTCTCATACAAGGGGATCCGCTCTCCCCCTTCCTCTTTGTTCTCATGATGGAAGGACTTGGCAGAGTGATCAAAATGGAAAATGTTGAAGGAAGAATCCAGGGTTTGAAACTTACCCCAGAAGGGGATGCCTCCACTCACTAACAATTTGTGGATATACAAAGGTGTAGGGCATTCCTACGGTCAAGGAAGCCAGAGCTTTCAAACAAATCCTAAATGACTTTGCTTTGGCGGATGGTACAAAGGTAAGCCTTGTCAAATCAAAGATATTTTTTTTCAATACTGACATTGCTATTCAGAGGAACCTCACCAGAATTCTTGGGTTTCAAAGGGCTCAATTACGTTCCAAGTACCTTGGAATGCCTCTTACTGACAAACCTTTTAGTAAGGGAGTGTGGGAACTAGTCACCAATAAACTACAAGAAAAAGTCAGGAAATGGACCTACATGTATTTGAACTTGGTGGGGTGCCTTGTGCTTACAAAGGCTGTCCTACAGGCTATACCCATATTCATGTTTTCTGCTCTTCCTGCTCCCAAAGGTGTCATACAACAGACCAGAAGTATTCAAAGAGATTTTCTTTGGGGTAAAGGGGAAGAGAAAAATAAGTCAGCATTGGTAGCTCGGGACAAGCTCTGCAAACCTAAGGCCCATGGAGGTTTGGGGCTTCATGACCTTGAAATCCTAAGTAGAGTTTCGGGAGCAAAACTGTGGTGGAGGTGGCTCAATGAATCAGAAACTCTGGGACAAATTTTGGAAGCAAAAATATGCAAGCAATTGGCAAGAGAGGAATCATATCAGAATGTCAGGGCTCATCAAAGGCTCCCACATTTGGAACCTTGCTTAGGAGACTAGAGGAATTGTACAAAAACATAGTTTTTGGGAGATCAGAGCTGGTAACCTTGCCCAGTTTTGGGAGGACAACTAGCAATAAGAACCATATTTGTTTAGAGAAGAACTAACTGCTCTAAAAAATGACACAGATAACAAATGATTACTCATGGTCAGTGACTTCTCGGATCAGGAAAGGGACAATAAAAAATGGCAAAAGTGGAAGAATCTTGGTTACAGTGAAGAGAGCCCTTTGAAAGCCCAGGTGGCTTCCCTTGCACTTGACGTGGGGAAGAGGAAGATTTTAGTGTCTTCCTCGTCTGACCAACTGAGATGGGGTAGAAACACTGAAGGCACTTCCTACTTCAAAGAAGCTAAATGCAATGCCCTTGGTTATGATTATCTAAACCCTAACCAAGTTTGGAATAACATTTAGAGGAACTCGCAGCGGATGAAATTCAAGTTATTCATGTGGTTAGTGCACCATAAGAAGATTCTCACCTGGGAGAATCTTCAGAAAATGGGATTTGTTGGCCACTCCAAATGCCATCTCTGTGGCTTATAGGAAGAAACAATGCAGCATTTACTAAATCTCTACCCCTTCACCTCTACCTTGTGGTATTGGGCAGCCTCAGTCTTCAGGCAAACTGACAGAGACAGACTCAGTATCACCAACACCTTGAATAATTGGAGGAAAGGCCTTTCCGATAATGAAATCATTAACAAGGCTTGGAATCTGGTTCTGGGATTTATTATATGGGATATTTGGAAAGAACACAATGGTAAGATTTTCGATAATAAAACATGCTCGACCTAGAGTATCATTGTCCAAATTCTAAGACAAATCAAAGATACAGTAAGAGCCCTTACGTGGAAAATTCTTGAGGACCCCCCTTCGGACCAAGAGGCTCACATTTTGACACAGTTGGATCTTCACTCTCTGGTTCCCCTCAGATCTGTTAAGGGAATGAGTAAACAAACTACTAGTAAAGATTTCTGGTAGCCTCCTCCTCATGGATTTTTTAATATCAATATAAACGGGGCTTCTAAGGGCAACCCAGGGATAACAGGATTTGGAGGTGTCATAAGAGATGAACAAGGGAGCATAAAGGATATCTTCCATAGTCATTAGGGGATGACCACTAATAACATGGCGGAGCTAATGACCTTAGAACAATTCCTGGAAATCCTGATTAAGTTAAATTTACATAATGCCATCATTGAAGCTGATTGAGAATTGGTCATTAATGTGGACAAGAAAATGTGTAATGGAAAGACACCTGCAAAAGTGTTGAAACAATGGAGGCTCTTACAAGTCTTTCAGCGTATTTACTCCCACTTACAGATCCTGAGAACCGTCAGTTTTTTTCATGTACGAAAGGAAGCAAATTTTTAGCTGATAATCTGGCGAATGAAGGTGTGATGTGCAAGGAGAGATATATTTGGTATGACTAGGTTTCTACACCCTCTGGTAAATTGAGGGATGATTTTCATCGACAGGTGGCAAAAGACATGGAGTACTTCCAGGTCATGGAAAATAAGCAAGAGGGAGACTAGCAGATGTGGGAAAGAGTGAATGTCTTGGAGCCTAGTTGAAGAGCTCGTATGTTTCATTTCTATCAATCCTACCATTACTTCTTTCACATTAGACAACTAACAGAATAGAGGATGTGTTAAACATCATGCTTGTTGAAGGGCCACAAACCACAGGTTTTGGGGGCCTTCGATATCGTACAGATATCGAGTTTATTTTTGATTGGAGGTTAAGGGGTTGGGCGGACCCGATATTTTGTTATACCAAGGTTATAATCTAGATCAAGTCTGTTTAGTGGATAACTACCGTGTTTGTTTTCAAAGCGATATCCTGTGGACCGTCACATCAAAAGGGTGTCGATAGATGACAAAGGATCAACGTGCATCTTGGTTGATTGGAGGGAGTATCTATCGTCCAATTAAGGTTAGCTTGATGGTGGATCTCAAGAGTTCTTGGTTGTTCAATGTGATTATCTACCGTCCATTTGAAGGCTAGATTGACAGTTGATCTCGGTAGAACTCGGTTGATCGGAGTGAGTATCTACTATCCAATTGAAAGGTAGATCGATGGTGGAGTTTGATGGATAGAATTGGGGAGTTTGGGCAACAAGACTTGATGGAGAAGAGTTACAGCGTGATCAACAGTCTGCTCACTTAGGATTTATGCGCAGGGGGCTTTTGTGGTTTTGTATGCAAGGTTTTGGGTTCTGTTAACCCGGTTGTTTGCTGGTTTTTCAACCAGTCTTCCTTTTGTTGGTCTTTACACTTGTAAAGATGTGTACCATCTGTAATCTTTGTTTGGTTAATTGAAGGCTCCACTCTTACTTGACCAAATAAAACAATAAAATATGGGGCTCAGGCCTATTATTATATATATATATATATATATATATATATATATATATTATATAATATATATTATATATATGATATATATATATATATATATATATGAGATATAGATATAGATATATATATTTGTTTTTTTAGGAGTTAAGAAACGAATAGAATGATAAAATACATAAAAAACATGAAGGATCAAGAAAATAAACTCTAATGAAGAATAAATCAACAAAAAATACTATAAAAAGGACACCAATACCTACATAGATAAAAAAGAAAATAAATAAATCCAAAAAAGAAGCCTAAAAAACTAGGAGGACAAGATAGGGACCCAACTTCTACTAATATTCCAACCATAATCTCTATTCAAATTATTGGGTCTTTTTTTCCATTTCTAGGGCCTCCCTCAATTTACGATGACGGAAACGACTAACCCTAGCAATGATTTGGGCCTCCTCAATGCAGATGTGGTGATTAGATTTATTTTCATGCTCTTCCAAAGTAGAGGAGCGAGTCCTGCCATGCTTGATGTCAGCAGCATGCTCACAAATCCTTTGATTAATTGAGCAACTAGTCTCACCAATGTAGGGAATCCCACAAGATCATGGGATAACATAAACACCATTCATATTCTTGGGGTCCATTGGGTCTTTTACAAATCTAAGGGAGCTCCAGATGGTATTTAAAGTCCTAAAGGTTGAAGCCACCTTATGCTTCCTTAGGATCCTCGCAATCTTGTCATTGTTCCTTTGGATAAAAGGAAGATGAACACTAGAAAAATGATCCTTGGTATCTTTCTTAGCACTAGGACCTTTTTCAACTCTGAGGAAAGCCTTGATACATTGGTGTCTACTATACCCATTATTAAAGAAAACACTTAGGGGATGTGTTTTCTCTTCATTGAGATGGTTCCCATTAGAAACTCTTAAATCTCTAATCACTAAGGTTTTGAGAACACCAAGATTTTGAGTTGGGAAACTATGAGAATTAGCATGAAGATATTGTTCCGAATGAGTTTTCTTACGAAATACCCGATGAGAGAAAGAGCCATCATCATTCCTTGAGAGGAGGATGTTAAGGAAGGTTAGACTACCATTACATTCAGATTCCATGGTGAATTTTATAGAACTAGATTGATTGCTAAGATGGAGGAAAATCAATTCCAACTTTTCCTTACCATGGGACCAAATGACACAAGTGTCATCCACATCTTAGCAGAAGACGAGAAGAAGCTAAGGCCTTTGATTCAAAATTCTCCATGAATAGAATAGCTACCACAGGGGAGAAAGGGGAGCCCATGGTGACACAACATTTCCCATCTCAAAATCTTGGTGTTCTCAACACCTTAACAACTAGAGCTTTAAGAGTTTCTGATGAGAACCATCTCAATGAAGAGAAAGCACATCCCATAAGTGTTTTCTTTAATAATGGGTATAGTAGACACCAATGTACTAAGGCTTTCCTTAGAGCTGAAGAAGGTCCTAGTGCTAAGAAAGATATCAAGGATCATTTTTTTGGTTTTCGTCTTCCTTTTATCCAAGGGACCATTGACAAGATTGTAATGATCCTAAGGAAGCATAAGGTGGCTTCAACCTTTAGGCTTTTAAATACCATCTGGAGCTCCCTTAGATCTGTAAAAGACCCAATGGACCCCAAGAATATGAAGGGTGTTTACGTTATCCCATGCTCTTTTGTGACTCCCTACATTGGTAAGTCTGGCCACTCGACTAATCAAAGGATTCATGAGCATGCTACTGACATCAAGCATGGCAAGAATCACTCTTGTGATTTCGCAGAGCATGTAGATAAATCTGAGTATCACATCTGCATTGAGGAGGCCCAAGTCGTTGCTAGGGTTAGTCATTTCCATCATCGTAAATTGAGGGACGCCCTCGAAATTGAAGAAAATACCCAATAATTTGAATATAGATGATGGTTGTAATATTAGTAAAAGTTGGGTCCCTGTCCTGTCCTCCTAGTTTTTTAGGCTTCTTTTTTGGATTTATTTTGTTTGTTTGTTTATCTATGTAGGTATTGACATCCATTTTATAGTATTTGTTGTTGATTTATTCTTAATTAGAGTTTATTTTCTTGATCCTTCATGTTTTTTTATGTATTTTATCATCCTATTCGTTCTTAACTCCTAAAAAAAATATAAAAATATATTTGTTTAATAAGCATGAGCCCCATATTTTATTGTTGACCCTGTTTTATTTATTGATTAATTTCTTTGGATATATATATATATATATATTATATATATATATATATATATATGTATATGTATTATATATATATATATATATATATATATATATAATATATATATATATATATAATATATATATATATATATATATATATATATATTATATATATATATATTAATATATAATACATACATACATACATACATACATACATACACATACATAATACATACATACATACATACATATATAATATATATATATATATATATATATATATTAATATATATCTCTCTCTCTCTCTCTCTCTCTCTCTCTCTCTCTCTCTCTCATCTAATATACATTCATTCAAGTTTTCAACATTTAATATTTGTAAAACCTCATCTTATGTCTCCTGCATCAAGCATTAGAAGGCTCATCATTTTAATAATTCATATTATGTTTGGGCATTTCTGGTAACCTTTTAAATATTTTATATGTGCCATAAATTTAGCCATTTGAAAATACCTTGGAAGGATATTGCATGCAAGGTTGTAATGGAACTTTGATGAAACCCACCTATTGTAGAAGGCCATTGATGTATCCTCCTCAAGCATGGAAATAAGACTACATTTAATAAACCCTTCTAGCAACTAATGAACCATAGTATTCTCATAGTATTAATGGATATTCCTCACAAGGGAAACCCTAAATGAATCCAAAAGATTATTCAAATATAAGTTTGAAGAATCATTGAATTTATCATTAACATAAGGAGAAGCGATGTCTTTGAAGGATTCATTATTATACCAAAGTATAAATCAACATTAAAAGGGAACAAAAATCGTCACTTGTGAAAAGACTCTTAAACATGTTTGAAATTGTATAAGTTCGCCTAGAAGCAAGCCTATGCTCATGTAATTAGGTGCTAGGTCTTTTTATTTCTACATCCATTCACATACAAATATTTTATGTGAACTTGAGAAAGGATTTTATTGTTGTGCCTTATAGACAAATTCCGTAGGAACTATGGACACAAATCAATTGAAAATAACATGGTTGTTCTTTCACCTAATGAACACTTTGTGACTGCTTCAGTTGTTATAGAAAATGCGAAGGTGTTGGAAATTATTTATGTGAAGGTTGACTCAGGAAAATAGATTGTGAAGATTATGCAACTTAAAGGTCATAAAAGCACTTTCAAACGATGTTTATTCACATCAAAGTTAGAACAAATTCTAACTTGTTCAAAGGAAGGTTCGATGAGGATATGGAACATTAATGTTCGATACCATGTTTATGGGGATCCCAAGAGTTTGAAGGTGTTTCAATACCTTTGGAAAATGAAAAGGGCTTGATTATGCATTATGATGAGGACATGGAACTTTAATGTTCGATAGCATCTTGATGGAGATGCCAAGTGTTTGAAGGTGTTTCAATACCTTTGGAAAATCAAAAGGGCTTAATTATGCATTATGATTGAATGGCCATCTCACCATATCATAGGATCATTGCACTAACATTGGTTTATTTGTTACAATGGTTATGTTTTGAGATTGGAGTAATTCTTGAGACATGGGTGATGGTTGTGTGCTCGCTCTTAATGAAATAGTGATGTAATTACAAGTTCTAATTGCTGCATTTATGGTTTCTCTCACTTCCCTCAATTTTAGACTTTACACTATGAGAATCATTTGTCAATTAATTTCCTCCTCTCTCTCAACTTGTCCATTACTATTATTAACAAATTAGGGTTCACATGTTTTCCCAACTCGATCATTAAGATTCCACCATATCAAGGTTCAATGAGTGGAGTGATATCATCAACCTTGGATATAAAATCGTATAAATGGAGTGATATTATCAACGAGTGGAGTGATTTAAAATCATATAAATGGCTAATTTTAGCATAAGACCATCTCATGAATCAATTGTTGGATTTGAAGATAATATTGTTATTATACATTTGAGTTTTACATTTTGTTATTACGACTTTAGGGATAAGTTGATGATTTTAAAACCATGCCTCAAAGCAAAGTCAAAAGCTCTTTGGTTTGAATATTGTATATCTTCATGATAAAACAAACTGAGATAAGTATCCACATGAATCTTATGATGCTCTTATTGATTAGTTAGAGCGTACTATTGAACATGAGAATTATATCTATGAGAGTGGTAGAGATCTTATGTGTGTGCTTTTTTGGAATATGTGCATTTTTTTGTATCATCCCCAACAATTTTATCCTCAACATGACATTGATATTTTGAATTCTCTGATAAAGATGAGTCCTCCAAGTGATGCATCTGTGAGTAGTTCATCATCATGTAGAGAAGAAGAGAAAAATATTATTTCTTACCCATACTAAAGGATCAATACCACTTATTTTGTTGTAAATTTAGTAATACTTGTCTTAGCTAAATGTATATGGTTGATAGGTTTATTTCATTTATATCAAAGATTATAATGCTAGAATCAATATTTATATTCTTAAGAATCCTCTAATTGAACTCGATGACCATGTTGGCCATCAAGAATGTATTGAGATAATCCTTGCCACGGTGTCATTAAATAGTTGGACGAGATGAGTGGTGTGAATTGAATAATGTGGGAATGGTTATTATTATCCATTCTTTGATTTATAGAACGAATGTTTGATCTAATGCATCTAGCACATGTTTGAATGAGCTTTAAAGTATCTGGAGTTACGAGCATCTCTCACTTGGCCATTACAGTTGCTAATAGATAAAGAGTAAAAAAATGATTCAACCACTACTTGGTTATGCAGACAAAGATGTTGGGTGAAGGGAAATGGTTGTGTATTACATGGTAGAAGTGAAATGGTTGTGTATTACATGGCCCCTTATCAGTTGTAAAGGGAATTTAATGAATCTATGTTGATGCTCAACTATGGAATAAGAAACGCACATGTAGATTTTAATTGTTATTTGGATGATAAGGTTATGGATTTACACCTAGCCTTGCATGATAGTGAAATGATGAGGAGCCTACATGTTACCAAACCTAAATAGAGACTGTGCAAAAAATTGATATGGGAAGCATTACATGAGACAAAGATTCTAACAGTGAAAAATGCTTCAAGCGACGAGGTTTTGGTAAGGAGGAAACATTGGAAATTTCCTACAATCTAGAAATAAAAGGGCCAATTCTTTTAGAGATGTTGTTATTAGTGTGGACCATGCAACAACTTACACATCTCTTTCTATGGAAATTGGGGCCACCTATATAGATATTGGCACATTCTCGAACTAGAGTTGTTGTGGAATTATTTTTGGATCAATACTCCAAGAAAAAGGACTATGTGTTGGCCAAAATACTCCTCTTCATGTTATCCAAGATTTTATTACCATATTGGGGGTTATATTCGATAGTAAAACTTTTGATTAGAGATTATCCTTATGCAGCCTTTTTTCCTCCCTTGATTGAAATAAGTAATAATTAAACCACTAGTGGTCGAAGAATGCTATTGCGATGCCATATATGGTTAATTGTTTGGGCCAATGCTTTTTCCTATGTTGTGAATCCTTTCATATATGCATGGATCCTATATACATTGCTTTTCACTTCATGGGTGAGGATAATAAAGAAAATAACTTTGGTGGCAAACTTGAAGTCAATGGTAATGAGTGGAAAATAATATAGTATGGAGTTCTAAGAAGTATAACGAATTGTCACATAAAAGTCCATGTCAACCATGATGTTTGATCATCCATAGAAATATATCTTTATTCTTTTCATGCATGACAAAAGAGAAATATAAGGTCAAGTGGGCATGTTTGGGAGAGAACAAGTTAGCTACCATTTTTTTCATTGAACATGGAGGATATTTATTTGCATCATGTTCATTTATTAATTTTAGAGGATGTGAAAATATGAATCAATCTTTTAGGTTTTGAAGAAGTGGAGTGCTATAGGGATATTTGTGCTTTATTCTACATTTTTACATTCAACTTTGTGGACCAATAATTTCCTGAAACTAAGGAACGAACTTAAGAAGAAATTAAGACTGAAACCACGATAGGAAATTGATTGATAAATTGTGGTAGAAAAAATTAAATTAACTTTCTAGGGTTGTAAAATCCTTCGAACCCTTCGCCATTAGTTTTGGAAATCTCAGGATACATGTTATATGTTTTATTAAATTCCTCCATCTTGTCCCTAATTACTGGTTGTGCTTTTGCATTAATGAAGCTGGTTGGAAGCCTACTATGTTACACAAGTTCACACCCCATGGCATTAAATATATTATGTCCTACTTTTCATATTATAAATATTATTTTTTTGTCTAGTTATGAAAGTGGGAATGCCAACATTCATGTAAAGTTTGGTTTGGGAATGCAAATTTCATTAATATGAAATATCATAGTCATAGAAATGGGTAAAGAAATAATATGAAGGTTTTACAAGTCTATCGTTCCTTTAAAAATTGTTGGACAATAATGAGGCAATGGTTGGTTGGAGACAATACCATAGCTTGTGGCAATGATTGTCATCCTTTCTCATTTTTATTTTCATGATTTCAATGATTAGGGTTTAACTATTTGTGAAGAAGAATTATGGAGCTTTTAAATGTAAACTTATGTATTATTAAGATGAAGTTTGGTTTTAAATGAAAAAAAACAATCTCTTTTAGTTTTTATGGAAGAATATTATGAAGACATTGTATATAAGACTTAGGTTTGTATAATTTAGTTCTTCCTTGTAGGCTCATTAATATACTATAAATCCTCAACAAGGTGAACTAGATACCATTTAAAAGTTGAAGTTGTTAAGATGATTACATGTGCTATGAATTTACATGCTTAAGCCTCAAAGCTTGTTTTGTTTTATTTATTATATTGTTGTATCTTTGTCAATGATAAAAAATAAAATTCATCCAAGAGTCATTTGGAATGTGAAGTTGTTAGGGTTAAATGGGACATGAGGGAGTCTGGATATTCATGGGATAGGTGAAAGGTCAACTACTCATTTTCATAAAAGGATCTTCATGCCTCAGCTGTAGGGAATTTTGGCACTTGAACCTTGTGGCCTAGGTGTAGTATTCAGAGCTTAGAGCACTCCTACTCTTGGTAGCTTATAGGCTTAGTGATTGTGAGGCTAGGGCCTTTTCTATGGAGATAATATGAACTACCCTTATCCCAGTATTGGTTTTTGATGGGCTTGTGGCACATGCATTTGAATAAACAACATTATTAATGAGAAGTTATATTCTTTTGGCATAGATTCCCATGCATTTATTTGTTGGTTGTAATATCTATCCATACTCGAATTAATTTTGCAAGTATGCTTTCATATTAGCTTTATGTTGATGAACTAATTATTTACTATAGTTCTTGATGGAATAATTGTTGGGCAATTTATTGGGCTTAAATTGCTGCATTAAATTATCGACCAGGGAAACTTGTAAGCTTTTGATGATGCCAGCAATATATATGCAGGAGTAGGAAACTAACTCTATGTCTAGTGAAATTATTTACGATTCAATATAATATGCGAGGGAAGAGGCTCCTAACTAAGGAGATCCTGGTTGTCCTTCCCTACAGTATCATAGAGAAATTATAAAACTAGAAACTTGAAATGCAAACAAGAGAATGAACTTTAATTTTTGTTCAGATTCAAAGAGAGAAAGACTAACTTAGTCTCTTGATTGTCCTCTCATGTACTAATCCAAACTAAACTAAGATTCATCCATAAGCGTAAAAAAATGAAATGACTTGAAACATAAAAGCAAAAGGATGAATTTCAATTATCATACAAATAAAATAGAGAGAGAGCCTTACTTAGACTCTTGGTTGTCCTCTCATATGTTGATAAGACTCTAATTTAAAACTCATTCATCAATCAAATCCTCAAACATCAAACATCTAAGCAATTAAATGAAATAATATCTAATATGAAATATCATGTTCTTTTGCTCCTTCTAGAGTGAGCTCAATTCTCCTAAGAACAAAGTGACAAGCCATTCCATATACTACATTAAGGTAACTTATATCTAAAACTACATAATGGAAATATATATTTCTAAAACTACATAATGAAAGTATATGTCAAATGAAGCTTTATTCCATCATAAATTGGATACAATGCTCTAAGAGTCCTCCTCTTTGGAATGGAGGAGGTACTCCTATTTATACAAAAACTATGATAACAACCTCATAAATGTAAACCCACTATTCTCTCCTTTGACCCACATATTTCTCAACCAATGGTGACACATAACCCTATCCTCCATGATCTCCTCCATGAGGTCCATGATCTTCTCCATGAGGTTCATGATCTTCTCAAATTCGAATTTGAACATAGAGTGCCACATAAAGATGCCTTGGAAGCTTCCTTTGTTCCTACACATGTCAAAAAACTCATTCTAATTGTTAGGTATAAGTATAAGCATATTATTTTCTAAGTTTTAGCCATAAATCCACTTAAAAATATTAAGAATTAATAAACTTTGGAAAAGCATAGTTATGACCCAATAATGAGGTAAACGTAATGATAAGGAGGTGGAATGGAGGTGACATGAAGGTAAAATGTGAAGATATAAGTGAATAATGGAGTGAAAATAGGGACCATTTTGAGGCCCAACAATAATTCCATGCAAATCTATTAACTAATTGTGAACTTATTTACAGTTTGTTTCTAGTACTTTCCTGGTTGTGTATGTCATATATAGTCTTAACTATCTAATTATTTCTTAATACATACTCTTTCTCATTATTCTATTATTAATTTTTTATATTATGTTCTACAAGCTGTCAATTATGGGTTGCTTATGATTTTATTCTATACACATTTCACACTTTCTTTCACTTTAATCTATGTGTATTTGACAAGCAATAGAAAATATGTATGGTGGAAGCTAGGCCCATATAATGGACGGGGCTCCTATCCAAAATGGTGTGGAGTCTAATTGGGACTTCACACTAGGGAGATCCCCTAACTATTGGCGGTATATTTTCCCACATCAACATGTGGATAGATAGTATAATGCATGTTGTACAAAGAATCAAATGAAATGATAGAAAGTAAATGGAACACACACAAATAAATAAATTAGAGATTACAATAATATGCTAGAAACCCAACTTCTATTAATATATACAATAATAGAATAGTGTGTAACACAAACTAGCTAGAATGGTGTTAGCTATCTCTAAATAAGGAGATAACAACTACATGCATTCATAAAAATTATTACAAGAGGCCAAAAGTATTTTATTTTAATATAAATAGAGAATCCTATAGGTTCAAAAGAATAACCCTGAAAGATAAAATGCCAAAAATTTTGTGGGCTTCAAGCTGGTCCATTGCTACATCAAATTTCCACAGGTACAACTTTTGTGTATAATACCATTTGGGATGAACGATAGCTAATTGTAAAGAAATATCTTCGGAATACAAATTTTGGATGGGGATAGGGCATGCCATTTAAACTACTAACCCCTAAAATTTCCAAAATAAATATTTTAGGGACTTAAAATAACCCCAGAAGTTTGGGACCCAAAAATCATAGAAAGATTACCAAGAAGATAGAGAATTATTAATACAATGGAAGAGGTGTATTTCCATTGATATCAATGTAGATAATTTATCCTTACTTAGGAAGTAATAGCCATCACTGAATCAAGCCCCCTTATTATACGAGGAAACTTCTACTGAATTTAGCTCTTAGTGAACAACTTTCCTTGGTGAAGAAGGTGCCATTCCTTGACAACCTGGTAGAATTTTATGTGATTTTGATGGGTATTCTTTGTCTTGTTGTACATGAATTGATCCATTTTATCCTATTAAATTAAATCAAGATTGAGTTTAATGATGTCTAATTGCCCGATTTCATTTGAGGTGTCCAAAGAGGTGGATAATATGATAAAAAAATATCTAGATTAAATATTGGGTACTAACCAAGGAAAGACATAATGCTTATTTCATAAGCATTTTCACCCATAAACTTTATGTTTTTGTAAGGAATATATTAGAGTGGTATAAGCTTCGTATGGGAGATTTTGAGGCACTCTTCCTATAAATATAAACACACCTTATCATCAACCTAAAACTTATGTGGACCCCTACGTTGGTAATTTTTCTACCTATACTTAGCGTTAGATTTTGGCAGAATATCATGGACTTATTGTTGATTCAATTTTTTCTACTATATTTTGCTCAACTTAAGCATGCAAGGACTTTGTCAATGAAGAGGAAATAGGTGTAGCCACATTGATTAGGGTCTATGGTTGGAACCCCAAGAACACATAAAAAGGACTTTAGCCAATAGAGATATTCCAGGGCTCTATTATAGCTATGTTTAACATACGGAAGGAACTCATCCCATGTACACATGCTTAGAGTTTTCCATGTGTAAGATATGTATAATCATGCTATTGACCACTTATATTTGTCCATATAATTAGGAATGAAAGGAAGTTGATTTTGTTAATTTGGTATCCAAGAGAGATCGTATGATGGACCAAATGGTATTGAAGAAAATGATATCCTTATCTTAAATAATGGTTTTGGGCAGCCTAAAATTAAACCAAAATATCTCCAAGGATAGTGTACAAATGGCTTAAGTTGTGATGCTATTCTTGCATTGTGCGAAAATGGCCATCTTAGAGAATTGGCCAACAACAAAAACAAAGAATCATTAACATGCTTTATGGACATAAAACCTAACAATGTGTAATCCATGGATACTAACTTCTAGTGCTTATTCGAGGAAGGTAGAGGAGTGTACAACCCATACTTCTTGATAGTTGGATTAGATATTAGGGAAGTAGAGTCACATTGAATTTTGTAAATGTTACAGAGCATGAGAACATATAAGATTTGTAGAATTGAGGCTTCTGTGATCCATCATAATTGTAAAAAGAGCTTCTGTGTAAATCACATCAAAAAGATCATTGTCGACGCGTTTCAAACCAACCAGTGTGGTTCATCGTCACGACGAGTTGAAGAAACAGATCTGGCCTAGCAAGTTAAATAGACTGAGCAGAGACTCCAACGGCTACATAACGGCTATATTTGACTTTAGGACCTAGGTCATAATTATATTAATAAAATTAATCTAATTATTATTTTTATAATATTAATATAATATTTTAATTCCTTGAGATAAGAGAAATTAGGATATATTAATAAATATAATCTAATTATTAATTTTTATAACAATAAGTAATAATATAATATTTTAATTAGGTATGATTAATAATGAGCGGATATTATTAAAGGAAATTTAATTTGTTTAAATAAAATAATGGTTATTTAAAAATTTTTACTATTGAATTAATATTTTAGAAAGAATAATTTAAGTTATATATATTATTAAATCTAGTCCTATTATTATTTTTATAATACTAAGATAATAATATTATATTATATTTCTAGAGATAAGAAATATTAGGGATAAAAATAAATGAGTGAATATTAAAAGAATTTTATTTGCTTGAAAAACATAA